>NW_024121144.1:17961898-18174398 GCF_016745375.1 Pimephales promelas
TGGCTCTAAAACTGAACCGGATTTGAATATTGCCACTTTGACACTTTTAACACACATCTATCATTTATTTTAACTCAGACTCTCTCAGAGCAAATTTTTTTGCTTCGCTTATGCTAGGCCTACATTTATTCTAACGAATTCAATTCCCAATAAAAATAAAGGTTCCAGTTGGGACTAAAAAAAAAGTTGTATGATGTCAAATAACTTTTTATTCTCTAGTTCTTTAGAAAACCATCTGTACTGGTGCTTAACTTTTTCCCCGTCATTGACGGAATTTTCCAGATAAAAAAACAAACGCTTGGATAAAAGGTTCTGTTTCTTTCTTTTGATATATTGCAAGTTCAGATATCCACACAACAAAATATTCTGGTGGCCATGATTATTTATTTATTTATTTTTTGGAAATGATCAAAATGCTGCTTAAAAAAATAAATAAATATGATCTGAAGAATAATGTAAGAATTTTTCGCACACCTCATGAACACCTTTGATTATTATAAGAAAAAAAAGGTAAGGTGCTCCAAAGAACCATTAAGGAACCTTTATTTTTAGAAGTGAAGAGCAATGAATAATGCATACATTGTGACACTAATGTATTTTTCTTCTATTGAAGTCCCTGGTTTCAGATGGAACTATGAACAAGAAGTGCACTTTAACACACCGAAACCACTTCCTTGCAAATGACTCACTCAATATTTGCCATGATGACAGAGTGTGTGTGTTGTGTTATAAACACAGCAGATGAAAAATATTATGGTTCTGTCACTCATTTCTGAGACATTTGGGGGGTGTTTCGCACAAACCCTGGTCGAGAAAAACAAAAACCGAATAAGAAATTAACATGACAAGAATTCATTTTGACTTAAATGAGGGAAATATTTTGTTCCAGTTGACCAGAATCTGCATCCAAAATTCTGTCAGAAAGAAATGCCATCAATTTATCATAAACTGGGCAATATATATATATATATATATATATATATATATATATATATATATATATATAATACTACTGACCGTCATAAATATAAGCAAACATTTACATTATTAGTATCAAAAAGTAGGTTTGCTTTTTCTTTTTGGCGATGAGTAATTTTCAAATGACGAACAAATACATTCATTGCTGCTGTCATTTGGATGTCTTGATTTGTGTGGGTTCTTTGTGGTTCAGCCAGCACAGTTGGGCCTGTGGGTGGAAAGACACCTCCGGATTGAAGATGCGGGATTAAAGTGAATTATCAACCCTAATAATCTATGATGTGGACTGTTTCCGAATAAATCCAGATTTTAGATTTTAGGCAGGCCGTACTATCGATTAGCTCATGTTGAGCCAGATGCCCCCTCTCGCTCTAATCCAGGACTTGTTCAATTGTGGAAGGGAGAATTAAAGGATTATTGGAACACAATGTAGTGCTGCGTTTCTTATTAAAATAAACGGCTCTGGCCTTTTTCAGTCTCAGACGCATTTAATTATCCATTTTAATCGTGCAACTTTGAGAGAGGAATTGTTAAGTTAAACTGATGGTTCATCTGTCCATTGTTTAGTTTAGCAGGTTTTAATACTTTTTTTTCCTCCTGATAATTTTACGCATCAACTTGAAAACTTGAGCTCTCAGCGCACAAATTGCTTTTATTCGTGATTTGACTATGTGCCTTATTATTTGCCTAATGTTTTCCAGGAAGTTCCATGCTATTAGGAATGTAGGAAATGCGTATATGGCAAGAACCCTGAAATAGCCCAGTTGAAATAATGTGAACGGACTGAGAAATCTATAAATTACTGTATTCAATCACGCATCAGCACTTAAAGCACAAACTTCAATAATGGTGCAGAGTGGGGAAAAAGAGCTCTGCACTCTCAGACAAAATGATACAAAAGCTGTCAATGGGACAGAACACTTTAAAAAGGTTGAAAATGTACCATTTAGGTAATACTAAAATACTAAACTTAGGTTTCATGATTTGTAATCACTACATTTTTTCTTTTGTCAAATCAACTTCGATAATTTATGTAGTTCAGATAACATAATATTTTGAGTTTCTGGTGATTAAATTAATCTCCTTCATTGTATTAACTCATTTTTTTTTTTCCATTTCAATGAACTTAACATTTTAAGGCAACCAGGTTACTTATTTTTTTTAAGTTTGTTCCTTTAATGCACTCTTTAGGTACAAACTAGGTGTACATTTTGAAAGGGTATACTTTTTTTCTAAAAGTGTGCACATAACTGAGAGTGACAACAACATAAAAGCAGCAAACAAAACTAACAGTAATCTATAATAGGCTAATTAAAGCTGCAGTGCATGTTGGGAACTCAAGCAGGTATGGTCTTATATTAAATGCAAGTCTTTAAAATGTGGAAAGGAGAGTAAAATAGCTAGTTTATTTCTCTCTTTTTACACAATGTGCCGCAGTAGTGTTAAATTCAGTATTTCTAAGCCAATCACTTAATTTTCCTCAGTCAAGTTGAAAAAATCAAGTTGAAACTGATAGCATCGAGTGTGAATGTCAAAAATGATCAAATAGTCAAATAGATAACAAGTTTGTATAATAGCATAGCCAACAAAAAGCATCTCTATGCCACTGAAATATGATGGCATCACTTCTCAAAAACATAACATGATGACATCAAGTTTTTCAGTTATTTACGCTTTACCGCACAAAGGAAAATACCCGTGACATCATTCTCTGTAAAAACACCTTTATGACCTTATAAAGGGAAATTCATGCTGTTGGCCTACTCTGAGAAGTGATGATAACGCTATAAAACGTCATGAAGGGTATTATCCAAATAAACATTCATTCCTGCACTGCAAGCCAATATGTTTAACTAGCAAAAGTTCGCCCCAAACCTACTTAAATGTGTAATTCTGTCTAATTAAGTTAGTATTGGAGTATTTTTTTTTAATTGAAAGCAACATTGGGTAGAAATTTGTTTTCATGCTCATGTCGTGCCGTCCAATGACATTACGTCACAACGGCCTGAATGTAAATGACATTATTCAATCCACAACGGACGGTCACCCGATCTTTGCGACCCGGGGCTAAACTATCTTGTTACCTTATGACATATCGCATATCTCAACTCACTCACAGACTGCACATCTAAGTGTTTATGCGTTAACGATGCTTTAATTATGGATTACCAGTCCTTAACATGTTACATAATCACGACGTATGCGAATTATATAGCCTGCAAATGACTTCCAGAGACCTTTCAAAGCAATTTCAGTCTATATTCGTTGCCACCCTAAAATCCTCCACTATATTTATTTATTAAATCCTCCACTATATCCTATGCTATATTTTGTAATAAATAGCCTGTAGGCTAAGTAGACTACTTAATGTCCGATACAGAACGTTCTCAAGCTGCGTGCTGTTGCTATGGCTACCTCCTCAGAGGAGAGCAACTGATGTTTACTAGTTATTTGGCCGCAACAACTAATACAACCTAAACTTTTGTGGCCCCTGAAAAAGTTGTAACCTATAACGCGAGCATACTTGTCTAAATTTGGACCACTCATCCATCTGTTTTTGACTTAGGCTACGTTTGGGTGTTCATGCTGTTATTAGCCGCTCAACATCTTCTCCTCAGGTGTCGTAGTCGTTTTGTTGTTCTGCACTTATTTTGTACCCAAATGAAAAAAGGTGTTCTGTCTCAAATGAAGGCACAATAGATTCAGATGTCAAGCTTTATTGAAGCGTACGTCAGGCTGCTTCAACACATCGACTATATGATGAATTTCATGAAGGCTATTTGATCTATGCTACTTCTCATACGGTTTTATTAAACAAATGCTTCTTTAATAGGGCTGCTATGCTTATGCTATATTCTAAAAAAAGGCTATAAAGAGACTTATTCGAGCTCATCTTTTCCAGGTCAGACAGAGAATTAAAAGGGAATATAATTTCATATCAATTCATCACGTCGTCAAATGCGTGACTCCATTTCCGCTTCGTTAATGCTGCGAGTTTAATCCGCCCGTATGAATTAACGGATAAAACCCTAAAGGATTTACGGTGACATCCACTACGTATAGGCTAATCAAATAAATAACTCGCATTTTAATGAAAATTAATCGCCTTATACAAATTCACCACAATCGATTTTATAAGAAACATTATGGTTTAGGCTATTCCAGCTTCTTGAAACTGCATGGCTCATGAACTGTTTGATAAATGAATAATATGAGAATAAAATGTTGTCTCCCGCATTTAGCACAGCTCAAAGCGAAACAGGAAATATTGTATGAGCATGTGAGATACTACTGTACTTTACACTCTCTAAAAGTATTGCAGCGGAAAAAAACGACACCGACGTCGGCAAACGACAACTTTGAATTTAATTCATTAAACCACGTCCAGGTGCAGCGAAAGAAACGAAAACGGGATGCGTAAACAACGCGGTTTTATTTTTTCCTTCTTCAAAGATTTTGCATGGCAGTTTTAACACACCTTAACCCGCCATGTTGAAAGTGGTTTTGACACATGAGGAACGAGGATTTCGGACCATATTCTGCGCACCTGAATCGCACGTACACCGACCGGTTCGTGACGTTCAAAAACATTTCTATGAACACCACCCGAATGTGTAAACTTAAGAGTTGATATTCAAGCGTGAGCATTGTGTCCTTTGAAATCGAAAGGAGGTCAAATGGCAGTTTGAAAATAAAGTCAATACAGGGCGAGAGTATCTTTGAGGAAGAACGCGACACGAAAATATCGCTTGTTACATAAACGTTATTTTTCAACATTTTCAGAGCGCGTCTCTTCAGATCGTAAATATTTTTGTCGACATAATCGAAAGTGCGGTCGCTCGACATTCGTGTTGTAAATTAAGGTTACTTTATTGTTCGGACCATTTTATCAACTCTTGCGCAGAAGCTGTAGCCTATATTTCTGACTATTACAAACAACCTCCAAATGTTTTTAACGAGGAAAAAGCGTCTGTACGCGGAAATTCGCGCATAGAAGCACGAGTCCGTGTCAGACACGATCACTATTACAGAATGAAGTTCATGCGGATAATGTAGTTTTTACCTTATGCGAGTTTTTTTCCGTCTATCCGAATTGAGTGATCCGGTGTTCTGGGTGAAGCAGGAGCGGTGTGTGTCTGTATGTATGTGTGTGTGTGTGTCCAATATGGCATCATCCCGCGTCTGCGCATGTCTCTACATCTACAGATTATTTTCAAGCCGACTCCTTCATTGACCTTTACAGTTGCAAAATTTGTTCTGCCCATTATAAATAGAAATAGGCCCGAGCCCCCGCCTCCCTCGTATGGGGAAACTCATGGCTGTGTCTAAAAACCTCGCGAGCCTCCCGAGTGGACAGCATTTGGGCATTCATGCGTACATCACTTTTGGACATTAGTGACGCGTGCATCGTTTTTGGAGCTACTGTCTATTTGATGGACAAAAAATGCTGTCCAAGAGATTGAAGGTCCAAAAAATACAGATGAAATGCTTTCTATTTAGGTAACTCACTAGGTTTTGAGACACGGACAGTGTAAACAAGAGGGGGCTGCTGTTGCAACCTCACTTGTTTTCACTTGCGCAAAAATAATTTGTAAGACGCTTGAAAATGTAAAGCGGTCAGACATATTTTAATGTATGGTTCAAAGTGATATTTTATGGTGAAACCACTTAAAATAATAAAAACAAAGAGGAAGAAATAACACTACCCTTGTTTCTAATTTACATCACATAGCTTAAAGAAGGGTACAATCTATACAAAACAAAAACCTTCACAAATAAAAGTCATGTTTTCAGTTCATTAGAGTCATGTTAATTGAAATTATAGCCTACTGTGTGAGTTTAGTCATAGGGAAAAACAAACAAACAACTGAAGTAAGTTTCACAGAAAATGAAATAGCTACTATCATCATTCACCTAAAAATATGACTACTTCACTTTTAAAAATAAAGGTGCCGATTTTACAACTTCAATGTCATTTTCCAAGAACCATTTTTGGTTCCTCAAAGTACCTTTCAGTGAAAAGTTCTTACACTTACTTTTTTGTTAGTGTAAAAAACTAAATCTGTCCCACTAAAGAACCTTTTGTGCAAAGTAAATGGATGTTAAAGTTTCTTCAATGCCTAAAGAACCTTTGTTTTTTTAAGATAGGAATATGACAATAATATTATGTAGAATTATGTAACATGCAATCCTAATGGTTTATATGTTTGTTGTGGAACCAATGAGGTTTAATATGTTAACATGATTGATGTTTTTACTTTTAATAAAAGCTTTTAATTTTTTTTAGGGTTAACTAACACAGCTTATTATAATAAACATTACAGTAGGCTACATCTTTAAAAATGTAAATGATAATGTATTATTTTTGTTAATACATAAAGCATGAATTTATTATTGCAACAATGCTGTTTAGAAATGACCCATCTCAGACACATAAATTCAGTTCTCATATTGTCCTCCGTTGCCCTCCTGTGGTAACCACATTTATTGCTGACTTGAATTTAAAAGTCAGATTAATATAGTTGACACTATAAATAAGTGCACTTTAATGGCTTTCAATAGGACTGGTGCAGAAGTAGGGGGTTAGTTTATCAGGCAACACCATAAACACTCACCCACACATATAAACACCCTCCCACACATTCTGTACAAGATGAAATTCCTTGTCCAGGAAGAAAAACTGATCTGATCTAATAAGCACCTCTTAGTGATGTTACAGTAACAGATGGTTCATGCCTTGTGCTTAATCTACAAGAGGAGACTTTGACAAGCTCTTCCAGGGACAGATTACCATGAGACCTTGTGAGAGGAGATAGACAATGTGGGTCAATGCTTTATCCTCTTCATGCTGTGGTATGGTGCTAAAAAGTTTTGACTAGGAAATTAGCTCTGGATATTATCTGGTTATAGCCCAGTTGTTACCTTAAAGAGCAAATTCTACACTCTTAAAGAAAAAGGGTTAATTGGGGTTCTTTGACCTCTTGACCTAATTTTAAAGAATCCTTTATGCTAAAAATATCTAATGAGTTATTTCAATTTTTTCCCTAGTGGTTAAAGTATGTTTACGAGCTGTTTAATTAATAAAATTCAATCAAAATAAATTAAATGAATTGAAACAAAAATGAATTAATTCATTAAAGCTAAGTCCATTAAATGATATGTATGAAGTGGGTGAAATCCGTTTAGAGTTCTATAGAACCTTTTTTTTTCTTCTGATAAAACACTTAAAATGACTTTTATCTGTGTAACCTTATCAGTTTGATTGTTAAATTACATTAAATCATTCTTAGCTTGAATAAGATGTTAACACGTGAAACAAATTACGTTCTGAACAAATATTTTTACTGTGTATATTTGCATCAAAATCCCTAGTTTTAGTTAGCATTTTTCATGTCCAGTCTATAAAATGTTAAAAAAAAATTGAGTCATTAATTAATTACTTTTATTCTGCAAGGATGTGTTAAATTGATCTAAAGTTACAGTAAATACCTGTACTATTATAATTTTACAAAGGATTTCCGTTTCAAATAAGCAGCATGACTGTTTTCAACATTGATAACAATAAGAAATGTTTCTTGAATCAGCAAATGAATTCTGAAGGATCATGTGCTCTTTTGGGGTAATCCGAGTTACGTAATCAGATTACTTTTTCAAGTAACTGGTAAAGTTACGTATTACCTTTAAATTTACAACAAAATATCTGAGTTTCTTTTTCAAATAAGTAATGCAAGTTAATTTTTTTTCCCATTAATTGACTGACAGATCTTTTGACCCCTTGTTGAAAGAAAGTATTCCCTGTGTGAGCTGTGTGTTAACATGATGGTTATTGTAGTTTTAGACTAAATGTGAGCGTGCATTTACTCATCCCTTGCGCAAAAACAGTTTCAGTATTCATCAAAATGAATAAAAACAGTCAAATGCAAACTCTGAATATTACGTAACCCTGCCATGATGTTAAATTGATGTTGGTAACACTTTACAATAAGGTTCATTTATTAAACATTAGTTAATGTATTAACTAACATGAACTAACCATTTGTTACTGTATTTGTTATTCTTTGTTATAGTTAATACAAATCTAGCTGTTCATTGTTGTTCATGTTATTTCACAGTGTATAAACTAATGTTAACAAGATTTTTAAAAAGTATTAGTAAATGTTGACATTAACAAAGATTAATAAATGCTGAATAAGTATTGTTCATTCTTTGTTAATGTTAACTAATGAACCTTATTGTAAAGTGTTACCTTGATGTTAAAATATTATGCTATTTTAAAGATTTCTAAAAAAAACATTTCTTAGGTCTCAGGACTTACATGCACCAAAGGTAAAAAAAATAAATAATAAAAAAAAAACACTTTAAATTTCTCATAATATACATTGCACGTCACCAAATTTCTTAGGGTCTGAAAATGGTTAGTTTGAAGATTCTCAACCCCTCCTTTCTGCGATCCTACTCTGCTCGGAAATGACCCGATCTGTTCACTGTAAAATAAATAAAAAACCAAGATCAACAAGTTATGACAACATATGTTTTACATTACTTCAGTTTAATATAATTTAAATTACTTATACAGCTTAGTTGGTTGCATTTAAAAATTCAAGGCAGATTTTTTCCCTGGATTTCTGTTTCTTGTCATAATCTTCAATTAATCATAATCTTCAGTTGGATCCTGCTCTCCCTCGTCTCTGAGTCACCAAACGTTACAGGATACCTGACCAATACCCATGGATCCAGCAGATTAGCTTGTGTGCCTTCGGCGGAGGAGGGACACCACTGAAGGCTATACAGAGCTCTTTTGTGCTCTTGCCAGCTGTGTGACTGAAGATAAAGTCCTTCAGGGCTTGAATCCCTTTGGACTCAACAAGCCTGTTAAATCATGTCCGCCAAAAAGCAGATGTGACTTAACATTGGAAAAGTTAATTAATTATGCTCTAAGACTCTGCCTCTCTTCCTACAGTGTGGGATGTATTGCTTCTCCCACATTGGGCCTCAGCACTTCCCAGCCAGGGGTGTCACCCTGTGCTACCTCATGCTCGCTCCATTATGGCATCGCTCCTTATGGAGGAGAGGGAGAAAGCTCCCTAGCCCAGTGGTCCCAAGAATGGTGGTCCCAGCACTCCCTAGCCTGTTGGTCCTAATTGTGGTAATCCCAGCACTCCCTAGCCTGTTGGTGTCAATGCTCCCTATAGGTACCAGCACTCCCTTGCCCAGTGGTCCCAATTCAGATGGTCTCAGCACTTTCTAGCCCAGTGGTCCAAAGTCCTGTGGTCCCAGCACTCCCTAGCCCAGTGGTCCCAAGAATGGTGGTCCCAGCACTCCCCAGCCTGTTGGTCCTAATTGTGGTAATCCCAGCACTCCCTAGCCTGTTGGTGTCAATGCTCCCTATAGGTACCAGCACTCCCTTACCCAGTGGTCCCAATTCAGATGGTCTCAGCACTTTCTAGCCTAGTGGTCCAAAGTCCTGTGGTCCCAGTGCTCCCTAGCCAGGTGGTCCCAAGCCTGATAGTCCCAGCCCCCTAACTCTTGTGGAACCAGTGCTACCTTGCCTGGTGGTCCTAGCCCAGTGTTTGTAAGCATATTTTTTTCCCAGCACACCCAAGTCCAGTGGTACCAACACTTCCTTGCCCAGTGGTCCCAATTCAGATGGTTCCAGCACTTTCTAGCCCAGTGGTTCCGGTCCCAATGCTCCCTAGCCTTGTGGTCCCAAGCCTGATGGTCCTAGCCCCCTAACTCCAGTGGAACCAGTGCTACCTAGCCTGGTGGCCCTAGCTCTTCCTAGCCAAGTGTTCTTAAGCATATTAGTCTCAGCACACCCAAGTCCAGTGGTCCCAGCACTCCCTAGACCAGTGGTCCCAATCAGGTGGCCCTAGCACTCACTAGTCCAGTGTTTGTAGGCATATTTTTCCCAGCACACCCAAGTCTAGTGGTACCAGCACTCCCTTGCCCAGTGGTCCCAATTCAGATGGTTCCAGCACTTTCTAGCCCAGTGGTTCCGGTCCCAATGCTCCCTAGCCTTGTGGTCCCAAGCCTGATGGTCCCAGCCCCTAACTCCAGTGGAACCAGTGCTACCTACCCTGGTGGCCCTAGCACTCCCTAGCCAAGTGTTCTTAAGCATATTAGTCTCAGCACACCCTAGACCAGTGGTCCCAATCAGGTGGTCCTAGCACTCACTAGCCCAGTGTTTGTAGGCAAATTTTTCCCAGCACACCCAAGTCTAGTGGTACCAGCACTCCCTTGCCCAGTGGTCCCAATTCAGATCGTCCCAGCACTTTCTAGCCCAGTGGTCCTGGTCCCAATGTTCCCTAGCCTTGTGGTCCCAAGCCTGATGGTCCCAGCCGCTTAACTCCAGTAGAACCAGTGCTACCTAGCCTGGTAGTTCTAGCACTCCCTAGCCCAGTGGCGACATAGGTCTCAAGCCCTGCAAACTTTGCTTCAGTGGTCCCAGAGTTTCGAAGTCTGGCAGTCCCTTCTTCAGTCCCAAAGACCCCACACCTGGTGGCCCCTGCTCCAGTGGTCCCAAAAGTGCTACCCCTGTCCTTACTGTTTCCTGTGGTGGCTACTATCATTTTGTTTGTCTGAGAACTGCACGCAGAACTCATTTCAGTGCTGGAGCCACACATCCACTGCACTGTCTGTTCTGCCATGACCAGGAATGCAGTCTCTAAGTTCCCTGTGTTCCCTACCTGTATTGCTATAGCTAGGAGTAACTGTCCCTGAGTTTCGTGAGTTCCCCTATTTTGCCATGAAGGTTTTCTCCGAGTTCACCCTTAAGTGGTCTTCAGCTACACCATGGCCTTCAGTTTTCCCTTCCTGCACCAGCTCGGTTTTCTGCTTTGTCGGCTCTGCCTTGGCCTCCTGATTGCCTGTAGTCTTCTAATCCGCCATGGTACTCATTTCTGCCGATTCCATCTTCGCAGGCTTCACCATGGAAAGCGAAAAACAGTGTGCAGAGTATATCCAGTAGTCATGAAACAGATGGCAAAATGTAACCGGTACTACTTCTGTCGAGATTCTGAGGTGCAGCTGATTGACACTTTACTATCCCATGAGGTCATGAAGCGACGAACTGGCACAGGTACAGTACGTCACATGACAATGACAACATGTATGTCCAGATTTCATTCATACTACACATTCATACTAGAACATTCTTTTTTTTTACAGTCACAAAGTAATTATTCAAAACAAGAGAGTATGCCATTTCAAACACGGCAAAAGACTATGAACTTGATGATTAAATAAAATGTTTATGATTAAACTTCAAAATAAAAGATAA
This sequence comes from Pimephales promelas, assembly GCF_016745375.1. Next base: position 17,973,156 of record NW_024121144.1, read on the forward strand.
TCTTTTATCTTAACAAAATCTATACAGACAAGACAACAGCGCATGGTATTCTACGCCACATTGTAAATAAAGTCAACCTTAATATCAACAAATGAACAATTAGTTCACATATAGTCAATGTTATTTATTGTAAATACTGCTGATTACACCTCATTGTCATAATCTGTTTATGTCATATGAAACGGTTTGTCTTTTAAGTGAAATCTATTTATCTGAATTTGATGCATATGTATTTTTTTCTGTTTATTTATGCTTCAGTTGTACTCCTATGCTCATTTGTCATGTTGCATGACTTTTTTAGAGTTATGATTCAGTGAAGCTGAAACAACCAAGCTGTCCCACCCCATTACACTCCTTTTACTGTGCGTCATGGCTGAGAAGAGGCTTTATAGAAATACAAGAAAAAAAGGAACAATGAATACCTGAGATGCTGCAGATGTTTTGATGAGAGGTTATTTGGTAACTATACTATAACTATTACTATTAATGAACATGGATTTTATAAAGTTCAAGAGTTGACCTGAATTGATGTGTCACACACAGTGGATTTGATTTGAACAACTGACTCCCTATTTCCCCATATATAAGGCCCAAAATATTTCCATCAATAACTTTTATTTTTAGCTATGGATACAATATTCATAAGCAGTGTTGGGTAAGTTACTCTAAAAAAGTAATTAATTACTAGTTACTAATTACTAGGGCTGGGTATTGTTAGGTATTTCACAATTCGATTCGATTTCAATTCTTGAGGCTTCGATTCGATTCGATTTCGATTCGATTCAATATTGACTTATTAACTTCGATATCGATTCAATAATAAGTAAATACACAAGTAATTAAGTGCCTGAGTATATTTTTTAAGTAATGTGCGCAGTTTTACCAATGTTAAAGAACAAATTGACCCCAGCATGTTTGTTTCCTGTCATGGTTTATTCAGCAGAATAAAAATGTACAATATTGTATGTGTTGAATTCAAACACAACTGTGACAAGCACTGTACAGTGCTTTAACAACACCTCTAAAGTAGTAGAAAGTATATTTCTTTCTTCCTATACATACAAGTTATAAAAGAAATGTAAACAGAAGCACAAAATGTGCATACTCAAAAAAGTGCAATATTATATTCTAATTATAATTTTGTAAACAATAACACTTAATAGCTGATCACACTTAACAGCAATTGCGAGTTATCAGGCCAATTCTAAGGGGGAAAAAATACTAACCCTTTTCCCTCTCAGAAGTTTATATCTCATAGACTTTATATCATGCATTTCTGACTATATCACGCAATTCTGACTTTATATCATGCATTTCTGACTTTATAACACCCAATTGCGACTTTATATCACGCAATTGTGACTTTATATCTCGCAATTCTGACTTTATATCTTGCAATTCTGAGAAATAAAGTCAGAATTGCGAGAGGTAAACTCCCAATTGTGAGAAAAAAAAGTCAGAATTGTGAGATAAAAAGTCGCAATTACCTTTTTTATTTTCCATTCTGTGGCGGAAACAAGCTTCCATAGTTCCCGGCTTACAGTGGAATCCAAAATGAGCCCAAAAGTCGGCTTTTAATGTTGGCGGTGCAGGCTTGAATCAGGATTGAACGGAGTGCTGCTGCTGTCCGTCATCGCGCTGTTTTGCTAAGGGCTAAAGCGCGACTTGTACAACGCAGAACGCTCTCACTAGAGTGTAGCCCACAGCGCCGCCACTGGCCTGGATGGCTGAATCGATTCATAGGATTTGATGAATCGATATTGAATTGAGAAGCAAAAAATTGCAATGCATTGATGAATCGATATTTTTACCCAGCCCTACTAATTACCTCTTCAACAGTGTAATTAGATTACTGTACTAATTACTCTGTCTAAAAAGTATTTATTTACTTTTAATTACTAATTACTTTCAAAATCCCATATCAATCTCAACCAGCTGAATAATACAAGGACATGAATCTGTTTTAAGTCTTTTAAATAAATACTATAAAATTGCATGAATTATCCTTAAACTGACCAAGGTGGAGAAGGTTACATCATAAAAACATACTTTTTAATATCAGACAAGACATTTTGATGTTAAACCCACGATTTTTTGGTGTCTGATCTCATGACATTTCACACTTTTTTCATACATATTTTACAATAATTCATACGAATTTGTACGGGTCGTACGATTTAGACTCATAAAATGCATACGAATCGCTGTGAGATCGGATTGATCTATACACAGTATTTACCTCAATTACATCAGAAGTAACTGTAATTAAATTACAGATAAATGAAGAGTAATCCCTTACTTTACATTTTCAAGGGAAAAGTAATTAAATTACAGTAACTAATTACTTAGTAATTAGTTACACCCAACACTGTTCATAAGTAGGCTATGTGGTGAAACTTTTGTGCACAGTCAATCAGTGTAGTGTGGTTTAACCTAATTTGAATTATAATACAATTCTAAAAAATGATATAAAATAAAAGTAGGCTAACTTGTCATATATAGTATGCATTGATAGGGGGACAAAGGGCTCCAGGAGATTTCAGCAGCAGGAGGTGACGTCAGCAGAGCGCTTTTCCCCTTGTTGACTCAATAACAAGAAAGAAGGAAAGAAAGAAACTGACCTGAGTGAAATGCTTTAAATGTCACTTCGCTCAACACCAATACGACGTAAACAGCTCGGGCGGTGTGCGATCTTGGTTCATCATCAGCCTGCTCTGCGAATTTCTTTGTCTTCTGGCTTGCGAAGTTATATGGAAAACCCGTTTAAGTCGAATTCCCGAGGATTTCTGTTCCACAACGGATCCTATGACTTTTGTTCTGGTTTTTAAGCGCAAACATGTTCGTTTTTACAAAGAACAGAATAAATATGAGTGATTTGGTGAACCCGGAGTATCAGGGCTGTGTTGACGGATCTCTGATGGACGGATTCAGTGTTTTTATTCAGGGTCTGTTGGCTGTTCTGGCTTTCAGCACTTTAATGTGTAAGTTGTCTCCGCATTTTAAACTGTTTCCCTGTGATTTGATGGCGTTTTCTATCATTTTCTTTTAAGGATATGATGCAGCTTGTGGTTGGTTGGTTTGTTTGTTTGTTTATAATTCTGTTGTATTATATTGCGGTAGCCTACTATGGAAAATGTTGTGTGAAGTGGTAGCCTACTTAGACCATTTTTGTCATGTACATTGTAAAATGAATAACTTAATCTTTGACTTTTAAAATGACGCTCGTTGATGTTAACAAAACAAAAAATAAGTGTTTAATCCTCGAGGGAAACCTCATGACATGTAATCAATAGCGCTGCACGTTACCGACACAAATAAACAAAATAGCCTATTAACTGCATGGACACCCTAACATAAACTTGGGGTGTGAGAAATGCATTTGCCTTAATCTTAATACCATATTTCAGTTCTTTTCTCATAGCCTACATCATCATTTTCAACATGACTCATGTCTGTGCTGTCAGGATGATAGTGACCAGCATCTAATATTTCAGTCACCTGGCAACAAATTGGATGGAACAGTGATGGAAAAGGTGCAAATATTTGAATGAATTAACTATAGTTAATGAATACTTGAAAACTATAAATATTTAATAATAAAAAAGTATTTTTATATCTATTGAATTTTGAATAGCTATATTCTATAAAATATCACATACTATTTCATAAAATGTAGTTGCTAGCGCATCTAATAATCCAAAATAAATAATTGCCTTGACTTTGTCACTCAAGGTAAACTTGAATAAGGCTATACATTTTATTTCTGGAATGTAGGACATTCAATGAGAAGATATTAGAGTTGATTTTATCAAACTGAAAAATTGATTGAATCATGAACAAACCAGAGTTTGCATAAACAAAGCTTAAAGATCTGTTCGAATATTGATTGATGGTATCCAGAACTTAAGAGACATCAGCAGAAAAGGAGGAAGATTAGGACTAAGTTGAACCACCTTCTTTTTTATGGAAATAACATTCACCAATCATTCATTCAAAATAAGACCAGAAATGTGAATTAAAGGTGTGTTCACATTAGAGAAATTTTCTAGGCAAAAACAAAACAAAACAAAGGATCTGTTGTCTATTGACAATAGTTCAGCGAATCACAGCTCACACAGATGACACTTTTAAACCGAGCAGCTTTCAACTTCAGCTTGAACCTGTGGTCAAATATTTCACACATCATTCCCGACGTCTATTTGATGTGTGTGTTTACATCAGGAAGATGTATTTTAGAGTGTTTGCTCATCAATACTTCTAGAACGTTTCCTGTCAGATGTCAAATAGACGTTTAGAAGATGTCTTTAAGATGTAATGATTTAGAATGTATATTAAACTGTGTCTATCAGATAAACAGCAAATGCTTTCTAGATGAAGTGATCTTTAACAGACATCTCGCAGATGTACGTGTGCTATCTGTATCTGTAAATGACAGGATTTCGTCATGAGCATTCGGCAAACAACAGTCAATGAACGCACCTTAAAGAAAGCAGCCTTTCACTTTCCACACACACACACACAAATCTGTTCTTCTGAGGGTACAAGCTTTATTCAAAGATGAGATTCCTCAGCTGTGTGATAGCACATGATAACAGCCCTCACTCCTGTAGCTCATGTGATGCCCCGAACCCAAACTCGCGCTATGTTACCATTTCAGCTGGAAGGTCCGAGTCACGTGACCTGCCTTACAAGTTTGAACCCTAAGTTGTTTCTTTCCCAATATTTAACTTTGTCATATGCTCATTCAGTCCAAAGATACAGTAGCCTATAGTGTTTTCTTGGTTAATATTTGGTAATTGTGAGCTGATATAACTCAAGCTGGTATTAATCAGTGAAAGTGGTGGTTGTAAACAAAGCCTTTTTGCTAAGGATGTTATTTAGCCTACAAAGGTGCTAATTTGTGGCGATGCTCTTTAGCGTGTAACTTGTCATGACATGATAATTCAATGCGGCTTGTTGAGGAGATTTGGGATTTATACCTGCTGGATGATTTTTTAAAAAAAAGGAAATTTACAGTGTATTCAGAGACGGCTAAATAATAAAGATTATCAGCAACATAGCTTACTAAATGAATGAATGTTTTCTAATTATACTTCCCAAAAGCAGTTTATTTGTTTTGTGGTCAAGCCCTGAATAAGCCCCCAAAACACGGTAAGTGACCATTGAGTTACTCATTAATGAATCGGTTCTGTCCTTGTTTATTATTAAACTTTTTGCTGCGTACAGAGAAAAAATCCCCTAATCATGAGTTGTATTTGTTTGTTTATTGAATACCGAAGTTAAGTTTTATTCATGTTTTCAGGAAAGGCTGAGAGAAAAACAAAGGCCCGTGCAAACTCTTGGCCCGTGCTTATGCTTGTGTTTTTACTGTATGTATGCACTTCCTCTTTGTTATTCTGGGAGGTGGGCACTTCCTCGCTTATTTTCTTTTTCTTTTTTTTTTTTTTTTTTCGGTGGTTGAGGCTGCTTATCTTTGCTGACGTCATCGCTGTTAGTTTCCTCAGACGTTCAATAATGCTGCTTCTGTTTGGCTGTTGATTACAGACCAACCGTTTGCATTTGTGGAAACATCCCTTAGATATGTCTTTCAGCTTCGGGTCGGGTGTGTAGGAGACAGAGTGTGCGTTAAACACAATAACCCTCTCCCTTGAAGGTCATTTAGTTACTATTTTTGTGTCTGTTTAGTTCATATGTATGCTAGACTATTACAAAGCAGCGATGGAGTTAGCCTCAAACAGAACTTTATCCTGAGTTCATTCAAGTGTCGGCATTATTTCCATTTTTGATATTCAAATGAGCATAATTGATTGATTTTTGAAGAATCATGTGATTCTGAAAAGTCAAGTTATGCTATATTTATTAAACCATATTAAGAGTGAAACTCGCATGGTTGTTTATACCGTAAAGGGGTCATGAACTGACTTTTTAAATTTGATTATATTGTTGTCTGAGGTCAACTTATGACGTTCGCTTGCTTTTTGCATTCAAAAACATCAAAATGAATGAGTAATAGCTGAAAAACGCTCGGTTTTTATGGGCGTCTCGCACTGAAGACGTAAGTGGAAGTAAACGCCCACTGCTGTGAGTGGATAACAGTTTTGCATATTATAATGAGTTTCGACTCACCCGTCGATCCACTTGGGGGAAATTGTTTTGAAAACGTCCAATGTTGTAAAATGGCAACCGGAATGATTCGCCCATACATGTTCGATCTAGAGTCGGTGTGTTGCACAATTCTTGTCAGATCCAATATAGACGGCACAGCACCGTTCCGGTCTGCAAATCCAGTCTTGTTTACAAAACAATCTTCAGTGAAATGAAGCGAACAGATGACGATGTTTTACCTCATCAGCTGGAACGTAATTAAAAATAAAGTTTATCCATGCAGTCCTATTGGAATCCAGAGGAAGCGTATGCAGCGACTGTCTTCTTTGCACAATATTCTGTATTGCTCGGTAGCTCGATCCGGATTGTCATTACGAGGTAGGCATCTATGTTATTTAGCTATGCGTGTAATGCGTGAATCGGTGGGCGGGGCTAAACCGGCCGTGTTGAAGTTAGGCGTTGATCTTCTTCTGCGGGGGTGGTGTTTTATCCTCTTTGACGTCATAGTTCCCCACTTTGAAAAATGAGTCGTTTGCTGAGGCTGGTGTCAATAAAAGCTTTTATTGGACTAACAAGGACGTTTTCAGTTCTGAAACTTACAGGATATTCTTATCATATGATGACCTCTTAGATGTCAAAAGCTCAAGGAAAATTTGATTTCTCAGTTCATCACCCCTTTAAACATTATTCATGCTAACAATATCTTTGTCTTCACAGTGAAGAGGTTTCGTGAACCTGTTGGAATTAGAAGACCTTGGAGGATCTGGTAATTAAAATGAAATATTAGTAAAGAATTATGGGTCCCACTTTATATTAAGTGGCTTTAAGTACTATGTACTTACATTGAAGTTACTACTTTGATACATTGGACTTATTGTGTACATACATGTTTTTACATTGTACTTATATTATAATTACAACTGTAATTAATTGATGTAATCACATCCTTACACCTTAACCACACCTGTCCCTAACCTTACCCATATCACACCTCAATAGCAGCAAAAGTGTTTTACAATACAACCTGAACACAATAAGTACATTGTACTTATTTTCCTATGTAAGTACATAGTACTTAAAGCCACTTAATATAAAGTGGGACCGAATTATGATTATAATAGCACAAAACAGCACACTCTCATTTTTTCGTTTTGCCTGCAGGATCTTTGATACGTCTAAGCAAGCCATCGGTGCTCTTTTCATGCATTTTGCCAACATATTCCTGTCCACACTCACCAATGAAGATCCCTGCTCTCTGTGAGTCAGTTATTACTTGTTTGTCAAGTTTTATTGCTTTAGCCTGCAATTATACTAACCGTATTACCCTTTTCTGTTTTACAGGTATCTATTGAACTTCCTGTTGGATGCCACATTGGGAATGCTGGTGATCTGGGTGGGGGTGAAGGTTGTTTCCAAGATAGTGGAACATAAACACCTAACACTGCTAATGTTCGGAGAATATGGTGAGTTACATTAATGGAAGCTTAAAGAAAGTTCTTTACTGGTGTCTATGGTTCCTTTCCCCTTCAGGGTCTTTATAGTGGAACAAGGTTCTTTAGATTTTCAAAATGCCCTTCACTCTAGAAAAAAATGGCCCTTTAGAGAACTGTTTGCTTAAAGGGATTGTTCACTTTGAAATTAATTTTTGATATGTTTTAGGTTACTTCAAGGGCATCCAAGATGTAGGTGTCTTTGTTTCCACAGTATTTTTTAATTTTGATATTTTTAGGTCAAACCGTTCTTGTCTGTCAGTCATATAATGCAGGTCTATGGTCACCACCTCAAAGAGCATGCACAGAGAAGTCCAAATTAAACATGATTTAATGACTCGTGAATGTAAGTACACATTGATGGCCTAAGACACGAAACGAACGGTTTGTGTGAGAAAACGAAAGGAAATCGCCAACAGACAACATTGATTTTTTTTCACAACCATATTTAGATCACTTCCGGTGCTTTCCGGATTAAATCATGTTTAATTTAGACTTCTCTGTGCATGCTATTTGAGGTGGTGACCATAGACCTCCATTATATGACTGACAGACAAGAACGGTTTGACCTAAAAATATGAAATTACTGTGGAAACAAAGACACCTACATCTTGGATGCCCTTGAGGTAAGCTAAAACATATCAAAAATGAATTTCAAAAGGGAACAATCTATTTAAAGGTCCCCTGACATGGGGTTATTTTATTATTTTATATGGGAAACCAATTGCTGCAGGAAAAACAACAACATTTGTAACCTTTTTTTGTGTGTGAGTGTTTTGGTTGAACTGAAGTTTAAAGGAGTCTGTTTAAAGATCAAGTCTGCTGTCATAAGATTTAAAAAACAAAAGAGAAACTATCATGCATCAGTTTGTTTTAGTCTCATGTCACCACCAGAGAGCGCTGTATGTTATATTTTTCAAATGTGTTTGGGTAGTTTCCCCACACTTGCTTTTTTCCCTCTCTGGGATTTCCTTGGCAAAAAACACCATAGAAAATGAAAATTACACACACACACACGCACGTAAAGCAGATGGAATAAGTGCATCGTTTCACATAATTTTGGCCAAACAATTGTTCATGAATGCTTTTCTGCTTAGGTCAGCTTTTGAATCCCTGTTTTGCCATTTTATATTTACCAGAACATTTGGAAGCTGACCACTTAAAAGGGCTTACATACTAAAATAAATTAAATTAATAAATTAATTCAATTAAAAATACCAACATTGTTACATTCATTAATGTTAAATACAAATTATTTCAAATAATGTTTTATGGAAGAAAAGAGTGCCTTATAAATAATATTAATTTCATTAAAAGCATCAACATATTTGCCAATCTATATATTTAAATTATAATTTTTCAATTATAAAATTATATACATATATAGCCTATATACTGTATATATTATATGTTAATGTATATTGAGTGTTAATTAAATGCAGATCGGGATCTTCTACATTTGCATGTTTTTTTTGTTGTTGTTTTTTACATCCCTGTGTTCTCATATACTGTATTCGTTTCATACATGCTTTGTTGTTGTTTTATTTCTTGATATTTTTGTCTTGTGTTGTTATTTGATGTCTTTAGTTTGATGTGCTTTTGCTATTGATGCCTTAGCAAATACATAGCAATGTTGTCCATTTTTGCAAAGACAAGCACTTTAGAAACTTAAATAAATCCTAATTGGCTTGATTGTCTCTTTCTCTGTTTTAGGGGATCCTCCTCGGGTAGCGGCCTGGTTGTCTCAGTGCTCGGTGTATTTACTCATCGTTGCTCTGGAGAAAAGTGTGGTCACTCTGGTGCTGCTCGTTCCCGGGTGGACCAATGTAAGATAAACATTCACACACTCAGAGTTTCCGTTATTGTTACACAGACTCACACATTAATACCAGGATGGACGTACTAAAATCTGTTTTTGTTTTATTTTGTTATATATACAGTAGTATCAAATGTTTGCTATTTTTAATGTATTTGATAAAAGTCTCTTATGCTTATCAAGCTTACATTTATTAGAACAAAAATACAGAAAACTGTAATATTGTGAAATATTATTACAGTTTAAAATAATGTTTTTCTATTTTAATATACTTTAAAATATTATTTTTTTTCTGTAATGCAAAGCTAAATTTTCAGCATTATTACTCCAGTCTTCAGTGTCACATGAACCTTCAGAAATCATTCTAAAATTAATTATTATCAATATTGGAAACAGTCGTGCTGCTTAATATTTATTTTTTCATTGATGGATAGTTGGTTGGAACAATGTAAATCTGTACTATCACTTTTTATCGGTTTAACACATCCTTGCTGAATAAAATTATTAGTTTCTTTTAAAAAAAAGTAAAATAAAATAAAAAAATACAGACCAAAAACCTTTGAACGAACGGTAGTGTATATTGTTACAAAATATTTCCATTTTAAATAAATGCTGTTCTTTTTAAAACTTTTTATACATCAATGAATTCTAAAAAAAAGTTCCACAGGTTATAAAAAAATATTAAGGAACATGACTGTTTCCAACATTTATAATAATTCAGCATATTAGAATAATTTCTGAAGGTTCATGCGACACTAAAGACTGGAATAATGATGCTAAAAACTCAGCTTTGTATCACAGAAATAAATATTATTTTAAAGTATATTCAAATAGACAACCATTATTTTAAATTGTAATAATATTTCACAATATTACTGTTTTTTTTCTGTATTTTTATCAAATAAATGCAGCTTTGATGAGCATTAGAGACGTCTTTCAAAAATATTAAAAATAGTAATGTTTCCAAACTATATTTCTCAATGCGTTTGACAAACAGAAATGGTTTAGATATATTCCTATGGCATTCGTAAGCTTGACCATCGAACGTTTTCAGTGCTTGTGGTTTTCCTGCTAAGACAGAACACGAGGTTTAACACCCCTGCAATAAAACAATAAAACTCACTAATCTGAAGAGGAGATCTCAAAGAAAGCGCAAAGGCCTTGCCCAAACTTCTCTCCTCACGCATCTATGCATACCCCTCTTCCCACTCCGTCACCTTTCGCCCTGAATCGGGTCACTCAAAGTTCACCAAGAATGTCTACATAACACATATTATGCGTCTTGTGACACTATTGTTTTATCCCTTTCACCTTTGGTTTCATTTTAAATGTCTCAGTGGCCCAATGAAGGAGCACCATCTGGGACCTTTTGATCACTGACTTAGAAAGCTGTATAAGCGTGACTATGAAAATGACACTTTTTTTGTGTGAGCGTGCGTATAGTCGCTTTATGGAAATAGTTAACCCTGAACCCTCTGACTAAGATAAGAACTGGCGAGTTTGTGTCCGTGAGAGCGAGCCCCGACTGGCTTGGGACTGATATACGACATTGGGTCGAAATTGAAAGTATTGGATACCCAGAATAGTCAAATATGTAAATGTAGTACGTAGTTCCTAATTAGAAACACAGTCTAAATGTAATAATCATTTTGATTATTGTTTGTTTATGAATGAAAGCAAATAGACAAATTATAAAAGTGCTTACCACATGTGTTTGTGTGTGTTGTAGCTGGAGGAGGTGGTGCTGGACTACATCCCAAACCCACAGCTGGAGTTAGCCATCGTCATGCTGATTGTGCCTTTCATTGTGAATGTGAGTCATTCAGGAATAATGCATGATATCTGTCCATCCATCCATCCATCCATCCATTCACTTATCCATCCGTCTATACACCCATCCATCCAGTTATCCATCCACCCACCCACCAAACCATCCATCCATCCACTTATCCACTCACCCACCCATCCACTTATCCACCCATACATCCATCCACTTATCCACCCACCCATCCATCACTTTTCCACTCACCCACCCATCCATCCACTTATCCACTCACCCATACATCCACTTATCCACCCATACATCCATCCACCCACCCATCCATCCATCCACTTTTCCACTCACCCATCCATCCACTTACATCCATCCACTTATCCACCCACCCATCCATCCACTTTTCCACTCACCCATCCATCCACTTATCCACCCATACATCCATCCATCCATCCACCCATCCATCAACTTATCCACCCATCCACCCATCCATCCACTTATCCACCCACCCATCCATCCACTTATCCACCCATACACCCATCCATCCACTTATCCACCTACCCACCCACCCATCCATCCATCCATCCACCCATCCATCCATTTATCCACCCATCCGTCCACTTATCCTCCCACCCACCCATTCATTCATCCATCCATCGACCCATCCATCCATCCATCCATCCATCCATCCATCCACTTATCCATTCGTCTATACACCCATCCATCCATCCATCCATCCGTCCACTTATCCACCCATCCATCCATCCATCCATTCATCCATCCATCCATCCATCCACTTATCCATCTATCTTTCCACTCATCCATTAATCCACCCACTTATCCATCTATCTTTCCACTCATTTATCCATCATAATGCAACTTAAGTATATGTAAATGTATGTGTTTCAGTCTATAATGTTCTGGGTGGTGGACAGTTTAACAATGCGGAAATATAAGAAGATGACATCTCTGGAAGGCTCACATGACTGTCCAAAGCAAGTAGAGGTGTTGCCACATGAAAGCAATGATGAAGCTGAGGTGAGAATATTCATATGACGTCTCAATAAATGCACATAAAACAAAAAAGCGTCTGATTCACAAATAATTGTGTGGATACTTTGTATTTATAAGCACAGGACAATGCTCACAATAGCATGCTGTACAAAATAGTTGGAATTTATGTTTTTTAATGATAGATTCAACCTGGATACTGTACATTACACCAATAATAAGACTAAGATCGGGTATAAATAGTTCTTTAAGGTTACAAATTCACACTGTCATCCCTCGTGGACGACTGCCGCTTAAACTATAACAAAACAACAGCATAAATTCCCAGTCCTGGTCCTCTCTTGTCTTTCACTGTTGTCACTCCTCCTTTTATCCTTCTAAGCTCCTCCATTACTTTGCTTCCACCAAAAAAAGAACTGGTTCGGAACTGGTGCTGGTTCAAAGTTGCGAACCTTCTCAGAACCTGTTTGTTTTCCCACTGACTAGAGAGCCCAGTGAACGACGTTGTTACGTCACTGTGTACGTCGCCATACATCTTAGCCCGACTTAAGCATGATGTGGTAAAAGAACGGTTCTAGTCCAGCAAAGAGTTGGTGCCTCTTTGGAAATTTTCCTGGCTGAGGACCGATTCTTTGGCTGTCGAAACACAAAGAACTGGTTCGTGATAGGCACTGTCTCCGAACCGGCTCTCAAAATGCTTTGGTGGAAAAGGGGTACATGAAACTCGAAGCTGAGGCTCAGTAGCACTCGCGCCACCGGCCTCGATCCTTTCCCGCTGCTCATGGCCCCACCCTGCTTGCCTCACAGGGCTTCAACCCACAACCTATTTTTTAACATGTTTTTAGTCACTAAATTACACAAACATATTTTGAAGATATTATTTAATTTAATTGAAAAAGCTGTCATTATAACATCACACATGTGCATTTTTTTTTATGCTGGATTTAGCCATCTCTATGGAGATCCAGGAAAAAATGAGTCAGTAAAAATTCCTTATGACCTTGTTCCCCATATCTGTCCCTCTGGACATTTCATCCAAGTTAAGTTTAACTCAGTGGATCTCAGCTGGATTGTCTTTGGTCTGTTTTGACTGGGTTGCATAAAACAGGAAAAAACAAAGCTAAATGCAAATATTAAAATGTAACCATTGTAGTGAACTTTTTCTTCCAAAGTGGAGAAAAACCAGAAGCACAGACCAGGAGACGTTGAGGTATCTTTCACGCAGAAGTTCCTAATTGCTTCGCTGTAGTCATCTCAAAAATCGTCTAACTAAAATTAAAATTCAGAACTGTTCTTATACAGTATGTTTCAAGGGGGGAGGAATTACATAGAGGAGGGGACTCTTGAAACAAAGCAAATGTAAATGCAAGATTCAGCTGGTTACAGGAATTTCCTCAGCCCTGATCTCATCAGCATAGCAGATATTCGAAGCCTTGAGATGCTAATCCAATCAGCCTGACTAGATTGGTCAAACCTTTACATTATCATTGAGACAAAGGGTGGGCGTCTCAGTAGCCATTAAGAGTTTCAGCAATCTGAAAGCAGGATTAGCCAGATATCATCCCCCTTTTCACCTTGAATGCTAAATTCAATGTACAGAAAACTTTCTCAGTTTATATTGGAATCTTAATTAAACATTTAATACATTTGTAGTCCTTCACCATCCATATAACACAATAAACCGATTTACTTACTTTTAAAAGGGAGGAGAGTCGCATCTTAGATTATTGACCTGAAAGAGCATGCGGTCAATCAAATCCTATGGTATTTTTGTGCAAACTCATCATGGATTGGTAAAAACTGTCCAAATTAGTCTATGTTTACACAGAAACGAAAAAGTGGCGTTGCGTTATCACTTTTTATTCTGCATTTAGACGAGCATTATGGGTGGGACATGCGCGTGCATATGTTGATGCAAAAGTGTGTGAAATTCAATGTAGTGTGAACTCCAGGCGGCTAGGTGGCAATGTGGAGCACTGCCACACAACAACACCAAGTCCACGCGCCTGCGTACAACCTTCACTGTCTAGCAGACTTCGCGTTTTTACCCTTTACACGGGAACGCGGCGGTGGAGCGTTTTTAAGATTTCCACTCTGGAGGGTGGTTTCTCTCCTTTTCTCTCCGATAAAATATTTTTACGTTTTCACCCACGAACGTTCTCGTGTAAACAGGGCCTTAATGTAGTCATTTTGTATATTATTTTTTTTAATGATTTTTGTCATCGGTCTAAGGCCCTGTTTACACGAGAACGCTCGCGGGTGAAAGCGTAAAAATATTTTATGGGATGTGACGGCCTTTTTGGGGCTTAAAAACGCAAAAAAGTGAAACCACCCTCTAGAGTGGAAATACTAAAAACGCTCTACCGCCGTGTTCCTGTTTAAAGGGTAAAAACGCAAAAATCTGCAAGACATTGAAGGTTTTACGCAGGCACACGGACTTGGTGTTGTTGTGTGGCAGTGCTCCACATCGCCACCTAGCCGCCTAGAGTGCATACTACATCAAATTTCACACACTTTTGCGTCACCGTATGCACGCAGATTTCCGACCCATAACGCTCGTCTAAACGCAGAATAAAAAGTGATAACGCCACTTTTACGTTTTCTCTTCAGATCTTTTCCGTGTAAAGATAGCCTAGATTTATAACATAGCCTAAAGCATATTGGGCGTTGGTCACCACTATAAAATCTGTCCTGAAGCTTTTGAGAACAACAGGACTAAGTTTTGTTTGTTTTTTTGTATTAGTTTGGCTTTATTCTTGCATATCATTTAAAGTGAAGTCGCTCAATTGAAATGAATGTTTTGTTTCTAGGGCTGTATATGAATAGTTTGATTGTGTGTTTGTGTATTGTATTCTTCTCCTTGAATGGTGGGATTGTGCTATATGAATGTGATTTACAGGACAACTTTTCTTTCTTTTTTTTTGCCTTTTGACCAAAGACCTTTCCAAAGGCCGCTGGCCTCTAGGGTCAAATTATCTCCATTTGTTGAGCAATATGGGGTCTTTCCAATCTTTTTTACTTTGTTTTTCTCCTCTCTTTTCTTTTTTTCTCATCCCCTTTTCCTTCACTCCTCCAGTACTGGTAGAGTGCCAGCTGCTCACAAATCATTCATTTGTTCAGCGATAGCAGTGACATTTAGAACATGTTTCCATAAGCTCATGCTATGGAGAATGAATCCAAATCTGTGGAAAAGTATGTTTGATGAGTGCCAATATGAACGAAAATGTATAAAACTGGTCTACTGTCAATCTTCTGCTGTATGCTTATGGTTTTATAGTCAGTAGATTTATGCAATACCTATAAAATGATCCAACTCACATAAACGGGAAAACAATCATTTGTAAGATCTGGCCAGGCTGTTCGGTTGACCTTAAACTGTGTTTATATGTTTGTGTAGGTGCTGCTAAAGGAAGATGAAGATGATAATACAGTATGTTCTGAAGAGGAAGAACACAAGTCAACAGAAGAAGCATTAATACGAGTCTGTATGGAAGTTTAAAAAACACAAAGTATACCTATCAACATGTAAAATACCCTATAACTTTGTTCCTAAACCTAGAGAGCTGCCTTGGTGTTTACTAGCTACCTTTTGAGGCAGATTCCTAATTAAAATGGAATCCAGTTGACTGATTTAGAACCTTCTAATAGGTAGAAACTCCACAATAGAACTGTTCACGCGAAGTATACTGGAGACTGAACTCAAATGATTCCAATAAAGTGAGGTGTTAGCATTGCGCTAATTAAGCTAGCAACACAATACTCAATACTTGACACAAGACTAAGAACACATAAAATGTTGAGTAAAATTCAACATTATTTACAAAATATTTACGGTCAACATTTCATTTATCATTTTGTATATTAAGAGCTTTTCATAAGAAGTACACTTAGAAAAGTATTACAGTTGATCCCATTACAATGTAACGTTAGCGTGTTGCTAAGCTAACAACACAATGCTTTAATAAGTATAAAAACTCCTTTAGTTTTAGTTAGATTTAAATTGGTGTTGTTGAATGAAATATAAGTATATACCGTCCACATTTCTCTCAGATAATTTGCCATCTTAAACATAAATTAAAAAAATAAAAGTGTTTTGGGCACACACCTATGATAACTTAACCCAGCAAATAGAGAGTGTTCTTCTAACGTTAGTGTATGGTGCCCAATTGGTTTAGATAATTAATAGCATATGAGTTATTAAAGGGTAACATTATCCTCCCTTCACGTCCTTTAAAGTTCATACTTCTAAGTTAATTAAAAGTAAAGAAACAGACAGATGAGAGGTCTAGTGTTTCTCCTGATTACAGACATTCAGACTTTTAATTTGAAGTGGAAAAAGCTCATGTCACTCTACCTGTGATGAACAACACCTCACTTTCCAGCTCTTGACACACATGCTAGAATATTTCAAATCTGCAAGGCTCACCCAAAGAAAAAAAGTTCTCTTGAAAACATTTGTAATAAGACCAGGCGATCTTTGTGTTTTAACCCTGTAAAGTTTAAACAATGTACAGTGTAATTTTTTTTTAAAATTGTGTTTTTGTACTTTTACGCATGCATTAGTCATGCATTAGTTCTGATTATCAATTTTGTACAAAATAATGATGTACAGACTAGTAACTGTAAATATTCAGCTGTTAAATTATATTGATTCTGATGTCAATATGCACATGCAGTCAAGTCGTTATTACGAGCTTGAAACTAAGTTGTGAAATGCTAAAAAAAATACTGCTTCTAAAAAAAAAAAAAAACCTAGTACAAAATTTCTAGCAGATGGATGTCACAAAGTAGATTAACGATTTTTTAAAGGAAGATTTGTGGGGTTTTTATGTACTAAATGTTTATTTACAAAAAATAAGGCATTTAATGTCATTCTATTTTGCTTAAGTCATCCTGTGGGGTCAGTGATGGGTAATTTTGAGGTTTGCACATAACTTTTTTGTATTGTGTGCGGGTGCATTTGCACATTTTATCATAATCATTAAGTTAGGATCACGTCTCCAGAGCACTTTTAAGAGCACCTGCCAACAAAGTCCTGTGTGACAAAGGGGCTCTAAGAGTTAAGCAAACTTAGGTTTAAGAACACCTGGAAGGGGTGTGTCCAACAACCATTTGACCCCAGTCTGATGACAGGGGCGAAACAGGTCATACTCAACCAAAAATTTGAAAAAAGGTTTCTCAGCTATTAAGGCTAGTGTGGTTTGTTTAACATTTCTTTCTAATAGATTGGCACAACTGCCCACTTTTTATGTAGTCATGGTTCTGGAAGTATACATCCTATTAGTTTTCAATGACTATTTTATTTTTCAGTGCTACTTTATTTTCAAATTACTAATATTAGCTGATAACCAGTATGGTACCAATATGTAGTGCATCCCAAATAATGAGTATTTTTTTACGTTACTTTATTACTTAATTTTTTTCTTTCACCAAATAAAATTTAATAGCCAAAAAAAAAAGTATCCATCCATCGCTCGTCGGTCTGTACACTGGAGTTATATTGCTGTGATTACCT
Organism: Pimephales promelas; assembly: GCF_016745375.1. The sequence goes on from NW_024121144.1 coordinate 17,990,867, forward strand.
CTTTAAATACAGTGTTGTCTCTGATTGGTGGATCTCATTTAAGGATTATGGGTAGTGTAGTACTTCAAAGACTATTCAACGATAAAATGCTTTGTTATATGACGTTAAAAATTAGAAACATATTTCATAATCTCAGAGGTAGTTTTTTCTTGTCTGTAAAAATCACTTCTGCAACCTATCTCTTCTAGTCTATTGTTAACATTTAATTTATTAGTATAAAATTAAGTTCCAAAAACTTTATTATATTAACTAAAAATATACAGTATATATTTGTAGATGACTACAATAAAAATAGTGAAGTAGTATGTCCACACATCATCACTGAATATAAATCATGCTTTTGGATCTTTGTGATGGTTTTTAAAGTGTTTGTGTAAGTATCTTCCTATCATAGTCTCTCTCTCTCTCTCTCTGTGTGAGTGTGTGTCTCAGTGTGTGTTGGTTCCATTAACCCAGTCTCCTATGTCAAACAGATGCGACACAACATAATCTGCGTATTGTCCATCGATCAGTTTGGCCGCATTGTTTTTGGCAAACCAGCAGTCTACGGTCTGCTTTCCAGAGTAGATTCGCCTGCTCTTCTTTATGACGGCGACAGTACGATCCTTTACCTTTAGTGCGGGGTAACTGTGTAAAGTGATATTTTCCCCTTGTGTTTCCCGTGTGATGTTTTCTCCGGCCATGCTGAAATTTCCAGGAAGCTGTGTCAATCCAATCTCTTCATACAGGAACTGGCCTGTAAGTACAGAAACATGTCTCTCTTTTAGTATGTATACAATCTGTTCCAAAACCTAGTGACACAAATCCTAATTTTGTAGGATCACAACACTTCTGATCGCAAGGTTTCCTATTGAAATGACTGGATTTCGGAGAGCAACGGTAAATGTGAGTGCAAGGCAGCAACACGTGTATCCTTTGTGTAAAAAGCCAAACCAGAATTCACTGCTGCAAACTCAATGAGAAAGTTAATCTAAGATGGCCGACAAAGTGAGAGAAATGCGGCCTATAAATGAAGTATATTTATACGCCACATTTGTCTCACTTTGTCGGCCATCTTGGATTACGTTTTTTTAAATTCATTACTAAAAAGTAGCAACAAAAAAAGGTTGACTCATTCCAATTGACTATTTTATTTGGTATACTATGCAGAGATGTATAAAGTACTAGAAACCCGGACTTGAGTAAAAGTACAAGTGCTCTGTCAAAAAAGTGACTTGAGTAAAAGTTGAAGTGCTCTTTAAGCACCACACTTAAGTAGAAGTACTAAAGTATTTAACATTTTTGTACTTAAGTATTGCAAGTAGTTTATTTTAAAATTCACTACTTAATAGGGTGTCACGATTTCGATATTAAATCGAAATCGATCGAAATTAATTCAATGGTATCGAAATCGAAATAAAAAAATGGTATCGTCAATACTGCCACGCCCCATGTCGCGTCCGTGATGGAAAGTTCGGATCGTTTTACTGACTCTATTGTTCAATCTCGTTCATCAAAATTAACTAAATTTTTTCTAGTCATTTCAGGGGCTTTAAATGTTATACTATTAAGTTATGTTACTTGTTTTTGTTATATTTTAAATTTAGCAATGGTGTAGTGTACATTGTGAACAAATTTATATTGCATAATGCATAAATGTGTAGTCTAAAAATTGCATAGCAATCTGCGCTTTACATTTTTTTTAAATCGAAAATCGAATCGAATCGTGACCTTAGAATCGATAACTTAATCGAATCGAGGATTTGGAGAATCGTGACACCCCTACTACTTAAGTACTAAAAGTAAAAGTACAAGTATTGTGTCATGTAATTATTAAAGAAAGCAGTCAAAAATTTGAACTAGCAATCAAATAAGGCGCTTTGGCGGGATACAAATTTACTTTTTGCCGCCTAAATTTGCCGCCAAAAAAATTTCACTGCAGGACAACCCCTGCATTAGTTGTCAATGTGTGTGTCAATCAATACCATTACCCTATAAAACTGGCGTGTGATTTAGGCAGCATGAAAGCCAACTTGCAACGAATGATTCGTAAAGTTTTTATAATTGTAATGAGTAACTAGCAGAACATTAAAAAAATATCGAAGTAAAAGTATTAAATTTATTGAAAATATCTACTGAAGCAAAAGTAGAAGTATGAGAAAAAACAATACTCTAGTAGAGTACAGATACAGCATTTTAGTACTTGTTAGCTATCACATTGTTAGCTTAGCAACATGCTAACATCAAAGTGTAATGGAATCAATAATGCAACAGAAGTCCTAAAACTCCTTCTAAAACCAGTATAACAGCATGGCCAGGCTGAGACACCAGTTAACCACCTTGCCTAGGCAAAAAGATAGCTCACTAAGTTTGACAACAATGTGTATGTGTGCTTACCTAACAATCCGTGTGTATCCTTGCTCAATCCTTTGCTGTTAGCGATGTAAAATCCCAGGTGATCTCGCTGATAGGGCGCTGGATTTTTGTAATGGTGGAATAAGATGACAAATTGGATATTTCCTTGGATGGTTACAGTCAGGTTTGTGTTCGCAATGAGGACCACAGCCAGGTTGGTGCTTTCAACTGAAATACTGGAGCTGGATGGTAGGATCATTCGGTCACGGTCGTCCAGTATGACTTTTTGTGGGGTCACCTCAATGTAGGAGCGCCTCGGCTTATTGGCTACAATAGTTATGCTGTTGAAATATGTCCTCTGTTCTTTATGACTGCCGGCTGGGGCAGGAGCACCAATCAGCGCACCGTTCACAGTCACGCCTATATTGGAGACAAAATATGTACATTTTTATGGTTTTATAAATTGAACACGTAATACACGTGCGCATGATGTCACCATTTTCGCAAATTCTCGTCGCATTTTAAAACTCGCCTTCAAAAGTTTGCTTTTCAGGCTCCCAAAAGCTATTTTCGTGCAAATGAATGGCCAAAATGCATAAAAATATTAAGTTTTATGTTGAAAACAGTGTAACATGTCCCCTGAATCTTTATAAAATATTGATTTTGGTATAAATGAACAACAAATCAAACCACAGTGATATATGGCGCACTGAAGTAATTAAGCAAAATTAAATCATTGAATTGGGTATTGTCATTGTACTGAAGCCAAATAAAATTATTATTATTTCTACCCTAGCTAATTTGATTTATTTTATAAAAATATGGGTTACACCATTTTTAAACAATAACTATAATTATTACACATGAATAAAAATATTATACATATAAAATATAAATTACATTTATAATATTCATTATTTTTATTATAACTATAGATATTAAATATTGAATATTTATTTGGCCAAGAATTGGCAATAATGCAAAGCTCACTTCAACAAATACTTGCAATACTTGTATAGTTTTGTTGTTTACCTGAGTGTTTATGGTCAGTCACCAGTCGCAGGATGTGTCCTGGCTCCCCATTAATGTTGAAACACACAGTCAGTTTACTTTGAGGAATCTCCACCACAAAATGAGGGTCACCATCAGCTAAAGACAGATAAGATGATGATGTAGGAGGGTCACCGTGATTTTGCCAAGTAAGACATGTTGTTGGATCCTGGAACAACATTCCTGTCTGAAAATTTAGTCCTATCCCTAAACCCAACCCTACCCATAAGTTATCCCTAAAATCAGAGAGGAATGATATGTGAATAGCACTAATGTAGAAGAACCTCACCCTGGTTCTAACCCTAATCTCGATATTAAACAATAAACTTGTCCCTCAAATTTAATTGGTTATTGAAATGCTGTTCCAGGATCAACAAAGATGTTTATCCAGGAACATGTCGCATTTGGTGCAATCACCTTCACAGAAAACATTTTGACTTGAAAATGGACCATTTGTAGAACATTGCATAAATATATGATCCCACCCTACCCCATTATTATTGACTTGGAATTGTTGCATGAAAATAAATCAAATTATGCAAGCTCGTTTTGTGCAACCCAAACAACCCCTGTGAATCCTCTCATTTTTAAAAATGCAACATTTTATATGAGATCACAAATCATCCCAGCAGAAAAGTGTCTTTTCAAAGCTTTCAGATTTAACTGGAATGGAGGGCAGTTTTACTCATCATAGTACAAAGAGTGAAGAACGAGTTACACCCTGAAGTTAAATACTTAGGGGTTTGCCTTTTTTCCCATCAGCCCCTCAAACACGGGCATGTGAATTAGAGCCCGTACACAACTCTCAGTAGCAATTAAATGCGCTTTGATGAGGCCACTTTACCTGAACGCAACAAATTACAAGCCGCACAGTTCGAGCGAACAGACTTTCAACTACACTCACACACATTCACACTGAAATGCAAAGCAGATGTAGAAAAAAATGGAGAAATACCGGATGTTTTGGATAAGGTGACAGACTTTTTGGCGGGTTTGCTGACGCCACCTGGAGATAAATGAAAAACAGTGAAATCGTCATGGATTGTTTGAGTCACCTTAATATTTTCAAGACCGATTGTGTAATGGCAATCGTAATGACCCTGAATCTGATCTAAAACAAATGTTTTGCTTGCTGTCCAATTGAAATAAACACACTTGTTGCTTTGGCGACTGCAGAAATCGGCTTGGGCGGTTCATTTCTCTGCGTTAGACTGTTGTCGTCTTCTGACAGCTGATTGGACGACTCGGGAGGGGGCGGAGCCTCTGTGGCCTCCACCTCTGTCTGTGCTAAAGTTCCGTCGGCCAGCACTTGTGGTTTCTCCACTATTATTTGCGTGAGCGGCGTGAGGAAATGATACTTTAACGAAAGATTTGTAGCGTGTTGCGTGTAGTTTTCCCGCTCTCCGCTCGTCTGGCTTCGCAGTCGTCCTTTTAGCCCGTCTTTAACGCTCAGGTATCCCCACAGTCGCTCCACATAACCGTCCGCGTTCGGACCCACCTCTGCTTCCGCTAGCCGCCGTTCGGTTTCCTGTTCTCGCTCGTGTAGCGACACGTCTTTCTCCAGCACGATGCTCTTCTCGCTGTTGCTGGCGGTCACCTGAACGTGCAGCGAGTCTGCGCTGCGATTGGTCAGTTTTCCGGCTACAACGAGCTCAGAGCCGTTGAAGTAGTTTGTGAAAAGGTTCTGGGTGATGTATTCCACAGCATCCTCGGAGTATTCCACCCGGATGTCGGATAACAGCGGAGTGCCAATCTCATCGTAGAAGCTATAGAGAGTTAGTAGATGACAGAAAGGAGAGGGGGAAAGGAATAATAGTGTAAACATGCCATAGTGTTGCTTCAGCTTGTGGGTTAATAAGTCATGTATTCCTTACGTTAAACTTGTTAAGCTTTTTAGAGTGGGGCCCATTGTGTAAAGATTTCTGACTCCTAATGGCATCTCAGTAACTTTTGACCTTTAACCTGGACTTTTGTCACAAAACACCACTCGACATACTGCAAGCAGGGCTTAAAACTAACTTTTAGTTACACTTGTCAATGGCCAGAGACTTAAAAAAAATTTTACCAAGGCCAGTCCCTTAGGCAGTCTATGTGGTAGTGATTCGGCTNGTGAAAGCGTAAAAATATTTTATGGGATGTGACGGCCTTTTTGGGGCTTAAAAACGCAAAAAAGTGAAACCACCCTCTAGAGTGGAAATACTAAAAACGCTCTACCGCCGTGTTCCTGTTTAAAGGGTAAAAACGCAAAAATCTGCAAGACATTGAAGGTTTTACGCAGGCACACGGACTTGGTGTTGTTGTGTGGCAGTGCTCCACATCGCCACCTAGCCGCCTAGAGTGCATACTACATCAAATTTCACACACTTTTGCGTCACCGTATGCACGCAGATTTCCGACCCATAACGCTCGTCTAAACGCAGAATAAAAAGTGATAACGCAACGCCACTTTTACGTTTTCTCTTCAGATCTTTTCCGTGTAAAGATAGCTAGATTTATAACATAGCCTAAAGCATATTGGGGTTGGTCACCACTATAAAATCTGTCCTGAAGCTTTTGAGAACAACAGGACTAAGTTTTGTTTGTTTTTTGTATTAGTTTGGCTTTATTCTTGCATATCATTTAAAGTGAAGTCGCTCAATTGAAATGAATGTTTTTGTTCTAGGGCTGTATATGAATAGTTTGATTGTGTGTTTGTGTATTGTATTCTTCTCCTTGAATGGTGGGATTGTGCTATATGAATGTGATTTACAGGACAACTTTTCTTTCTTTTTTTTTGCCTTTTGACCAAAGACCTTTCCAAAGGCCGCTGGCCTCTAGGGTCAAATTATCTCCATTTGTTGAGCAATATGGGGTCTTTCCAATCTTTTTTACTTTGTTTTTCTCCTCTCTTTTCTTTTTTCTCATCCCCTTTTCCTTCACTCCTCCAGTACTGTAGAGTGCCAGCTGCTCACAAATCATTCATTTGTTCAGCGATAGCAGTGACATTTAGAACATGTTTCCATAAGCTCATGCTATGGAGAATGAATCCAAATCTGTGGAAAAGTATGTTTGATGAGTGCCAATATGAACGAAAATGTATAAAACTGGTCTACTGTCAATCTTCTGCTGTATGCTTATGGTTTATAGTCAGTAGATTTATGCAATACCTATAAAATGATCCAACTCACATAAACGGGAAAACAATCATTTGTAAGATCTGGCCAGGCTGTTCGGTTGACCTTAAACTGTGTTTATATGTTTGTGTAGGTGCTGCTAAAGGAAGATGAAGATGATAATACAGTATGTTCTGAAGAGGAAGAACACAAGTCAACAGAAGAAGCATTAATACGAGTCTGTATGGAAGTTTAAAAAACACAAAGTATACCTATCAACATGTAAAATACCCTATAACTTTGTTCCTAAACCTAGAGAGCTGCCTTGGTGTTACTAGCTACCTTTTGAGGCAGATTCCTAATTAAAATGGAATCCAGTTGACTGATTTAGAACCTTCTAATAGGTAGAAACTCCACAATAGAACTGTTCACGCGAAGTATACTGGAGACTGAACTCAAATGATTCCAATAAAGTGAGGTGTTAGCATTGCGCTAATTAAGCTAGCAACACAATACTCAATACTTGACACAAGACTAAGAACACATAAAATGTTGAGTAAAATTCAACATTATTTACAAAATATTTACGGTCAACATTTCATTTATCATTTTGTATATTAAGAGCTTTTCATAAGAAGTACACTTAGAAAAGTATTACAGTTGATCCCATTACAATGTAACGTTAGCGTGTTGCTAAGCTAACAACACAATGCTTTAATAAGTATAAAAACTCCTTTAGTTTTTAGTTAGATTTAAATTGGTGTTGTTGAATGAAATATAAGTATATACCGTCCACATTTCTCTCAGATAATTTGCCATCTTAAACATAAATTAAAAAAATAAAAGTGTTTTGGGCACACACCTATGATAACTTAACCCAGCAAATAGAGAGTGTTCTTCTAACGTTAGTGTATGGTGCCCAATTGGTTTAGATAATTAATAGCATATGAGTTATTAAAGGGTAACATTATCCTCCCTTCACGTCCTTTAAAGTTCATACTTCTAAGTTAATTAAAAGTAAAGAAACAGACAGATGAGAGAGGAGGTCTAGTGTTTCTCCTGATTACAGACATTCAGACTTTTAATTTGAAGTGGAAAAAGCTCATGTCACTCTACCTGTGATGAACAACACCTCACTTTCCAGCTCTTGACACACATGCTAGAATATTTCAAATCTGCAAGGCTCACCCAAAGAAAAAAAGTTCTCTTGAAAACATTTGTAATAAGACCAGGCGATCTTTGTGTTTTAACCCTGTAAAGTTTAAACAATGTACAGTGTAATTTTTTTTTAAAATTGTGTTTTTGTACTTTTACGCATGCATTAGTCATGCATTAGTTCTGATTATCAATTTTGTACAAAATAATGATGTACAGACTAGTAACTGTAAATATTCAGCTGTTAAATTATATTGATTCTGATGTCAATATGCACATGCAGTCAAGTCGTTATTACGAGCTTGAAACTAAGTTGTGAAATGCTAAAAAAAATACTGCTTCTAAAAAAAAAAAAAAACCTAGTACAAAATTTCTAGCAGATGGATGTCACAAAGTAGATTAACGATTTTTTAAAGGAAGATTTGTGGGGTTTTTATGTACTAAATGTTTATTTACAAAAAAATAAGGCATTTAATGTCATTCTATTTTGCTTAAGTCATCCTGTGGGGTCAGTGATGGGTAATTTTGAGGTTTGCACATAACTTTTTTGTATTGTGTGCGGGTGCATTTGCACATTTTATCATAATCATTAAGTTAGGATCACGTCTCCAGAGCACTTTTAAGAGCACCTGCCAACAAAGTCCTGTGTGACAAAGGGGCTCTAAGAGTTAAGCAAACTTAGGTTTAAGAACACCTGGAAGGGGTGTGTCCAACAACCATTTGACCCCAGTCTGATGACAGGGGCGAAACAGGTCATACTCAACCAAAAATTTGAAAAAAGGTTTCTCAGCTATTAAGGCTAGTGTGGTTTGTTTAACATTTCTTTCTAATAGATTGGCACAACTGCCCACTTTTTATGTAGTCATGGTTCTGGAAGTATACATCCTATTAGTTTTCAATGACTATTTTATTTTTCAGTGCTACTTTATTTTCAAATTACTAATATTAGCTGATAACCAGTATGGTACCAATATGTAGTGCATCCCAAATAATGAGTATTTTTTTTACGTTACTTTATTACTTAATTTTTTTCTTTCACCAAATAAAATTTAATAGCCAAAAAAAAAAGTATCCATCCATCGCTCGTCGGTCTGTACACTGGAGTTATATTGCTGTGATTACCTCTTTAAATACAGTGTTGTCTCTGATTGGTGGATCTCATTTAAGGATTATGGGTAGTGTAGTACTTCAAAGACTATTCAACGATAAAATGCTTTGTTATATGACGTTAAAAATTAGAAACATATTTCATAATCTCAGAGGTAGTTTTTTCTTGTCTGTAAAAATCACTTCTGCAACCTATCTCTTCTAGTCTATTGTTAACATTTAATTTATTAGTATAAAATTAAGTTCCAAAAACTTTATTATATTAACTAAAAATATACAGTATATATTTGTAGATGACTACAATAAAAATAGTGAAGTAGTATGTCCACACATCATCACTGAATATAAATCATGCTTTTGGATCTTTGTGATGGTTTTTAAAGTGTTTGTGTAAGTATCTTCCTATCATAGTCTCTCTCTCTCTCTCTCTGTGTGAGTGTGTGTCTCAGTGTGTGTTGGTTCCATTAACCCAGTCTCCTATGTCAAACAGATGCGACACAACATAATCTGCGTATTGTCCATCGATCAGTTTGGCCGCATTGTTTTTGGCAAACCAGCAGTCTACGGTCTGCTTTCCAGAGTAGATTCGCCTGCTCTTCTTTATGACGGCGACAGTACGATCCTTTACCTTTAGTGCGGGGTAACTGTGTAAAGTGATATTTTCCCCTTGTGTTTCCCGTGTGATGTTTTCTCCGGCCATGCTGAAATTTCCAGGAAGCTGTGTCAATCCAATCTCTTCATACAGGAACTGGCCTGTAAGTACAGAAACATGTCTCTCTTTTAGTATGTATACAATCTGTTCCAAAACCTAGTGACACAAATCCTAATTTTGTAGGATCACAACACTTCTGATCGCAAGGTTTCCTATTGAAATGACTGGATTTCGGAGAGCAACGGTAAATGTGAGTGCAAGGCAGCAACACGTGTATCCTTTGTGTAAAAAGCCAAACCAGAATTCACTGCTGCAAACTCAATGAGAAAGTTAATCTAAGATGGCCGACAAAGTGAGAGAAATGCGGCCTATAAATGAAGTATATTTATACGCCACATTTGTCTCACTTTGTCGGCCATCTTGGATTACGTTTTTTAAATTCATTACTAAAAAGTAGCAACAAAAAAAGGTTGACTCATTCCAATTGACTATTTTATTTGGTATACTATGCAGAGATGTATAAAGTACTAGAAACCCGGACTTGAGTAAAAGTACAAGTGCTCTATCAAAAAAGTGACTTGAGTAGAAGTTGAAGTGCCCTTTAAGCACCACACTTAAGTAGAAGTACTAAAGTATTCAACATTTTTTGTACTTAAGTATTGCAAGTAGTTTATTTTAAAATTCACTACTTAATAGGGGTGTCACGATTTCGATATTAAATCGAAATCGATCGAAATTAATTCAATGGTATCGAAATCGAAATAAAAAAATGGTATCGTCAATACTGCCACGCCCCATGTCGCGTCCGTGATGGAAAGTTCGGATCGTTTTACTGACTCTATTGTTCAATCTCGTTCATCAAAATTAACTAAACTTTTTTTCTAGTCATTTCAGGGGCTTTAAATGTTATACTATTAAGTTATGTTACTTGTTTTTGTTATATTTTAAATTTAGCAATGGTGTAGTGTACATTGTGAACAAATTTATATTGCATAATGCATAAATGTGTAGTCTAAAAATTGCATAGCAATCTGCGCTTTACATTTTTTTTTAAATCGAAAATCGAATCGAATCGTGACCTTAGAATCGATAACTTAATCGAATCGAGGATTTGGAGAATCGTGACACCCCTACTACTTAAGTACTAAAAGTAAAAGTACAAGTATTGTGTCATGTAATTATTAAAGAAAGCAGTCAAAAATTTGAACTAGCAATCAAATAAGGCGCTTTGGCGGGATACAAATTTACTTTTTGCCGCCTAAATTTGCCGCCAAAAAAATTTCACTGCAGGACAACCCCTGCATTAGTTGTCAATGTGTGTGTCAATCAATACCATTACCCTATAAAACTGGCGTGTGATTTAGGCAGCATGAAAGCCAACTTGCAACGAATGATTCGTAAAGTTTTTATAATTGTAATGAGTAACTAGCAGAACATTAAAAAAATATCGAAGTAAAAGTATTAAATTTATTGAAAATATCTACTGAAGCAAAAGTAGAAGTATGAGAAAAAACAATACTCTAGTAGAGTACAGATACAGCATTTTAGTACTTGTTAGCTATCACATTGTTAGCTTAGCAACATGCTAACATCAAAGTGTAATGGAATCAATAATGCAACAGAAGTCCTAAAACTCCTTCTAAAACCAGTATAACAGCATGGCCAGGCTGAGACACCAGTTAACCACCTTGCCTAGGCAGAAAGATAGCTCACTAAGTTTGACAACAATGTGTATGTGTGCTTACCTAACAATCCGTGTGTATCCTTGCTCAATCCTTTGCTGTTAGCGATGTAAAATCCCAGGTGATCTCGCTGATAGGGCGCTGGATTTTTGTAATGGTGGAATAAGATGACAAATTGGATATTTCCTTGGATGGTTACAGTCAGGTTTGTGTTAGCAATGAGGACCACAGCCAGGTTGGTGCTTTCAACTGAAATACTGGAGCTGGATGGTAGGATCATTCGGTCACGGTCGTCCAGTATGACTTTTTGTGGGGTCACCTCAATGTAGGAGCGCCTCGGCTTATTGGCTACAATAGTTATGCTGTTGAAATATGTCCTCTGTTCTTTATGACTGCCGGCTGGGGCAGGAGTACCAATCAGCGCACCGTTCACAGTCACGCCTATATTGGAGACAAAATATGTACATTTTTATGGTTTTATAAATTGAACACGTAATACACGTGCGCATGATGTCACCATTTTCGCAAATTCTCGTCGCATTTTAAAACCCGCCTTCAAAAGTTTGCTTTTCAGGCTCCCAAAAGCTATTTTCGTGCAAATGAATGGCCAAAATGCATAAAAATATTAAGTTTTATGTTGAAAACAGTGTAACATGTCCCCTGAATCTTTATAAAATATTGATTTTGGTATAAATGAACAACAAATCAAACCACAGTGATATATGGCGCACTGAAGTAATTAAGCAAAATTAAATCATTGAATTGGGTATTGTCATTGTACTGAAGCCAAATAAAATTATTATTATTTCTACCCTAGCTAATTTGATTTATTTTATAAAAATATGGGTTACACCATTTTTAAACAATAACTATAATTATTACACATGAATAAAAATATTATACATATAAAATATAAATTACATTTATAATATTCATTATTTTTATTATAACTATAGATATTAAATATTGAATATTTATTTGGCCAAGAATTGGCAATAATGCAAAGCTCACTTCAACAAATACTTGCAATACTTGTATAGTTTTGTTGTTTACCTGAGTGTTTATGGTCAGTCACCAGTCGCAGGATGTGTCCTGGCTCCCCATTAATGTTGAAACACACAGTCAGTTTACTTTGAGGAATCTCCACCACAAAATGAGGGTCACCATCAGCTAAAGACAGATAAGATGATGATGTAGGAGGGTCACCGTGATTTTGCCAAGTAAGACATGTTGTTGGATCCTGGAACAACATTCCTGTCTGAAAATTTAGTCCTATCCCTAAACCCAACCCTACCCATAAGTTATCCCTAAAATCAGAGAGGAATGATATGTGAATAGCACTAATGTAGAAGAACCTCACCCTGGTTCTAACCCTAATCTCGATATAAACAATAAACTTGTCCCTCAAATTTAATTGGTTATTGAAATGCTGTTCCAGGATCAACAAAGATGTTTATCCAGGAACATGTCGCATTTGGTGCAATCACCTTCACAGAAAACATTTTGACTTGAAAATGGACCATTTGTAGAACATTGCATAAATATATGATCCCACCCTGCCCCATTATTATTGACTTGGAATTGTTGCATGAAAATAAATCAAATTATGCAAGCTCGTTTTGTGCAACCCAAACAACCCCTGTGAATCCTCTCATTTTTAAAAATGCAACATTTTATATGAGATCACAAATCATCCCAGCAGAAAAGTGTCTTTTCAAAGCTTTCAGATTTAACTGGAATGGAGGGCAGTTTTACTCATCATAGTACAAAGAGTGAAGAACGAGTTACACCCTGAAGTTAAATACTTAGGGGTTTGCCTTTTTTCCCATCAGCCCCTCAAACACGGGCATGTGAATTAGAGCCCGTACACAACTCTCAGTAGCAATTAAATGCGCTTTGATGAGGCCACTTTACCTGAACGCAACAAATTACAAGCCGCACAGTTCGAGCGAACAGACTTTCAACTACACTCACACACATTCACACTGAAATGCAAAGCAGATGTAGAAAAAAATGGAGAAATACCGGATGTTTTGGATAAGGTGACAGACTTTTTGGCGGGTTTGCTGACGCCACCTGGAGATAAATGAAAAACAGTGAAATCGTCATGGATTGTTTGAGTCACCTTAATATTTTCAAGACCGATTGTGTAATGGCAATCGTAATGACCCTGAATCTGATCTAAAACAAATGTTTTGCTTGCTGTCCAATTGAAATAAACACACTTGTTGCTTTGGCGACTGCAGAAATCGGCTTGGGCGGTTCATTTCTCTGCGTTAGACTGTTGTCGTCTTCTGACAGCTGATTGGACGACTCGGGAGGGGGCGGAGCCTCTGTGGCCTCCACCTCTGTCTGTGCTAAAGTTCCGTCGGCCAGCACTTGTGGTTTCTCCACTATTATTTGCGTGAGCGGCGTGAGGAAATGATACTTTAACGAAAGATTTGTAGCGTGTTGCGTGTAGTTTTCCCGCTCTCCGCTCGTCTGGCTTCGCAGTCGTCCTTTTAGCCCGTCTTTAACGCTCAGGTATCCCCACAGTCGCTCCACATAACCGTCCGCGTTCGGACCCACCTCTGCTTCCGCTAGCCGCCGTTCGGTTTCCTGTTCTCGCTCGTGTAGCGACACGTCTTTCTCCAGCACGATGCTCTTCTCGCTGTTGCTGGCGGTCACCTGAACGTGCAGCGAGTCTGCGCTGCGATTGGTCAGTTTTCCGGCTACAACGAGCTCAGAGCCGTTGAAGTAGTTTGTGAAAAGGTTCTGGGTGATGTATTCCACAGCATCCTCGGAGTATTCCACCCGGATGTCGGATAACAGCGGAGTGCCAATCTCATCGTAGAAGCTATAGAGAGTTAGTAGATGACAGAAAGGAGAGGGGGAAAGGAATAATAGTGTAAACATGCCATAGTGTTGCTTCAGCTTGTGGGTTAATAAGTCATGTATTCCTTACGTTAAACTTGTTAAGCTTTTAGAGTGGGGCCCATTGTGTAAAGATTTCTGACTCCTAATGGCATCTCATGTAACTTTTGACCTTTAACCTGGACTTTTTGTCACAAAACACCACTCGACATACTGCAAGCAGGGCTTAAAACTAACTTTTAGTTACACTTGTCAATGGCCAGAGACTTAAAAAAAATTTACCAAGAGCCAGTCCCTTAGGCAGTCTATGTGGTAGTGATTCGGCTCTCAAATTTAATCAAAAATATCTTCATTTGTGTTCCGAAGACGAACGAAGGTCTTACGGGGTTGGTACAGCATGGGGGTGAGTAATTAATGACTTAATTTTCATTTTTTGGGTGAACTAACCCTTTAATTTGGACTTTGACGTGGACCCCCTATACTACCTGCATTATATGACTGACAGACAACACCGGTTTGACCAAAAAATATCAAAATTGAAAATACTGCGGAAACAAAGACACTTACATCTTGGAGGCCCTTGAGGTGAGCTAAAACATATCAAAAAATAATTTCAAAGTGAACTATCCCTATGAAATAGATTGTTAATCGTTTAATCATGTTCATTCATAATCCATTAAACCAACTGAAATGTATTAATGTAGTAATTAACATGAACCAAGATATTTATAATTGCTGTAAAAGTTGTGTTTATTGTTTGTTCATATTAGCTACTGCAAAATAAGGGATGATATGAAGTCATCTGGTCATAATCACAAAATAAATCTGGATCCTGATTCAGTGGGTTTATTTTACATGAATTTTTTAATTGCTCAAATCTCATTTGTGCTTGGATACTGGATGTATTCAAATAGGGTGCGCCAAGTTTGATGTCATTGGTGGAATCAATTGGTGATCCTGACATGACAATTTTTTTCCCTCAGAAGAAAGTCTCATGGGTTTAGAACAACATGAGGGTGAGTACATGATGACAACATTTGTATTTTTGCCTGAACTTACGCTTAAATTAGATTAGTTCACAAATGTTGTTAATGATGGTGACCACATGTTCCTCACCCTTTGAGCATGACGCTGGCGTCTGCGTCCTCTGGGATTCTCCGCATGGTTCCACAGTTCTCCAGGGACATCCTCTCCAGGAGCCTGTAGTCCACATCATCCCCCATCCCAATAGTGAAGAGGCAGAACTTCTCCTGCACTGCTGCTTTGGTGTTGCCAATGATGGTTGGACTCTGAACTATGCCCACTGTGGGTCGCCCATCGGTCAGGAAGATGATGAGCGACACGCTGTTGTGATGCGACTCTTCTTTGCTGGACAAGTAGTCACTGAGCAATGCCGAGCCTGTCTGAATTCCACCGTTGATGTCGGTCCCTGAGGAGGTTTAAACAAAAGAGAAAGTGAGATCAATGTTGTTTAAGTCTGTAACAGGGAGTGTTTAGGAGTGTGTAAGATTCTCTACCTCCAGTGGGTGAGATCATGTAGATGAACTTCTTGGCATCACGTATATTGTTGGGTGTGACGGGCACCAGTTTGCCCGGCTGCCACACACGGATGCGATTGGAAAAAGTGACAAAATTGAAGTGATCGTTGGGCCGCAACTCGCGTAGGATCGTAAACAGAGCTTCTTTGGTCTGCGTGAGAGATATTAAAAAGAGAACTGTTGAACTCTGTCATTTTGCTATGAGATGGGTGTGTGTATCTGTGTGTCCAACTATGAGATCACAAGAACCAGCTGGGGGAAAGAAAAAAAAAAGTGGCACAATATCATTCCCTCTTTGAGGGAACGGCCCACTGCAATTCTGAAAACTGAAATGCTGAATATAAATGTGTGGAAAACTGATTGCTTCAATATGTGTCGACGACAGAGTATGTTACCTGTCTGATTTTGGTTCCAACCATGGAGGCGCTGGTATCAATCACAAATACAACATTCTTTGGCACGACAGGCAGGTCTCTGGGAGCAAAATAGTGCACAAAATGTCCATCTAGTACCTGAAAGAGAGCAGGCTTTCAATATTTGTAATGTGTGTGGACAAGCAAGCAATGAGCTCAGTGAACAAGAGGAGTTTAAAGTTTTTAGTGACTTCTGACATCGTTCACACACCCGCATAAATACATCAAGCGCCATCATAACTATGCCAAACCTATTGGTGGCAGTGTAGGGGTTAAAGGATAAAGCCATGCAAGCCAATCAGAATCCTCAGAATCGACAAGAGCGAACCTAAAACGCCGTTTCTCCCAGTTCACATGACAACACATAACCGGCGTTTTCAGAAATCTCCAAATTGGCCGGAGTTTTTAGAAATAATCGTTTTCTGTGATAAAAACGGGGTTTTCGTGTAAACGAGAGCCCAATCCACAGGGAAATATCTGCGTTTTCCCTTCGTGTAAATCACAGATTATTATTTTTGGAAGTATGACCAACATAATAATTTTCACTGGAAAATGACATCTGAACAAGTGAGTAATATCCACTTTTGTTCTGGTTCTGACATTGCATTACGTTGAATCGCATATCATATCACGCAAAACCGTGCAAATTATACTTTGCTCTTCAATTGTTAATGTTGTTAAAGTATTGCGTGACTACTTGCTTAATGTCCTTCCGATGTGTATTCTTGTAAAAAGCAACTTTTGAAAACTGGTTTTAAATTCTCTGTGTAACTTACAAAAACTCAAATTTCTGAAAATGGTGACGCGTTTAGTCTATAGGTGCATAATTTTTCTTTACAAAGTGACATCGCCAACTACTGGCCTGGCATGAGTAATGCAGCGTTTTAAACGTTTTCACGGATCCGTGTGAACGGGGCTCATTTTTACACCATTGTCGTATATATGCGAAATGCAAAGGAACAACTTTCCAGTTTTTAGTACATCGTTGTCATGTAACGCCAATTGCGTGATGCAATCCCGCATCATCAACATGGACCAAAATCTCAGAGGAATGTTTCCAGCACCTTGTTGAATCTATGCCATGAAGAATTAAGGCAGGTCTGAAGCCAAAAAGGGGTACAACTAAAGCAGTCGGTGAGTGTGTATTTTTTGTAATGTTTATTATTATAGTATACATATATTAATTTAATATATGTTAATATGATATGATATTATTTTAATCCACCAGAATGTACACCATAATAAGTTGTTTTATGCACTGCAGCTTATCTATAGGTAAAATAGCAAGAAAAAATATACTATTTCTAATTTTAGTAATGCTTTTCTTTGGAACTGCGTGTAAATATCTGTTAATAATATAGAAATATTGTGTGAATGTGTACCTGTATATCGCCAATGCCATTTTCTCTCTCTACATCAAAGCGCACCACAAATTCTCCCAGCATGCCATTGGTGGCAATTTTGGCTTGCTGGGCGATGTTGGGAGTGAAGCTGATCTTGCAAATGGATTCATTTTGCTTGACTACTGTGGAAACTGGTGGTCCTACTTTGCCTGGGGCAGAGCAAGATGTAAACAATGGTAAATCATGCACTATTTTACATTAACAACCTGTCAAAAAACTTTATTACAGATTTAACGCTGAAAAGTGGGAAAACTTGAATTTTCTTGCAGCTCTTGAGGCAAAATTTTGCAATGTTGTCAAATATTTTAATCCATACCAGTGACAGCACATCTAAATACAAACTCAAGTATCAAATTGGATGCAGCTGTTTACCATTTGGTTTCCCAATGCCATTGGAAGAAGGAGTTTTGCCATTTCGTAGAGGTAATACTTCCAGATAAGTGATACGGGAATGCTCTACAATAGTAACGCCCACGCTGAGTCTGCTGACCAATTGCATTGGCCTAACACTGGTCACATGCTCGTAGCGGCCCAATCGTCTCTGCAGCAGCTCTTCGTAGATCAGGAAGAACACCGCACGGTTGCGTCCAGGAATGGTGACCTCCATTCGAAACAACTCCATCTCACCCTCACTAACAGGGAGAGAGGGAATCATTACTCTGGAAATGTGAACTTCGTGCCAAAGGAATCTGTCACAAGGCTTGCCAAACCACATTACGATTTTTTGGGGGGAATATATCCCTGATTTCGTAGTCATATTTCTCATTCACTCACAAGCAAGTGAAATACACATTGCATTGCTAAAGTACACTTTGCTTTCTCAGGCTTAGCCACAAGGGGTGCTATAGCAAGTAAGCATACTACATCTTGCCACATTACTCTTTTTAATACAACTGTTGTCATGGAGCGACAGTTTAAAGATAATCTGCATTTTGTTTATTGTAGAACAATTGCCACCATTGGTCTCTACAATCAACTTAGGCTTGCAATGCTTTTGGGAAATGCAGCCCAGGTAAGTTAAACACCAGGCATGTTTTTAACTAGATGAATCACAGCACATCACAAGCACACTATCTTCACCTCTGCTCTGGTGTGTCCTTGTTTTTCTTGCCATTGTTTTCTCCTCCTTCCTTCTTCATCTTCTTCTCCTTTCCCTTCACCTGGCTGGGAAAGACTCGTCCTCCCACAATCCTTTTGCCACCATACCAACAGCATGAAATGAGAATTTTTATTAGTGCCATGGAACAAATTGCGGCAATAGGCATATAAATCTTTCTTGTGGTTAATCATAGTACTCGCTCAGGCCCTTCAATAACCTCTGTGGACTTTCTTTGGAGACTGGGGTCAATGACCACCAATTAACAGCTCAGTTCCAATAGCAAAAAATTAGCGTATTATCCATAAAGTGAATAGACCTTCTAGATAACCAGTCATTCTCATGGTCATAATTAATTTTTTTTTTAAATAATGTCAGATAAAGCCAGAATGGGGACACACAGACTCTAAAAATGCTGGGTTGTTTAAACCAAAAGTTAGGTCAAATATGGACAAACCCAACTATTGGGTTAAACAATTTAATATAAGACTTAACAACGTTTGGGTTTGTCCATATTTGACCCAACTTTGGGTTTAAACAACCCAGCATTTTTTAGTGTAGTGGTGCCATTTTCTTTGAGTGACCCACTAGAGACATTTCAATTATGGTTCTGGTATTTTCCAATGATGTATGTATTTCCACACTTACATGGTAAAGTTGGAGATGTATGCAGCAGTGGGGATGTGGAACTGAAAGACACCCTGAGTGGCAGCTGAGTGTCTGTTAAGCATGCTACAGGACACCGCAGTGAAGGCATAGCGGGAAATGATGGTGGTCTGGACCGACAGCTCCTGAATGTGAGGTTTAGTTTCCTGGCAAAGGAGAGCAAGTTAAGAGCATCATTAAAATATAGCCTGGGTGATTATTTAGAATAGTTGCTCTGAAAACATGTGGCCAAGAGATTTGACTAAAGATCTGGGCTGATTTCTAAATAATAGTTGGGTTATGTCCTTAAAAAACATGCATCATATAGTTTCTGCCAAAATACCAATTATTGTTGATAAAACGGAAGTAAACTGTGGTTAAAAAAATAGTGAAGCATAATCACACTAGTAAGTTACCGCAATATAACCTTTCATTGAACAGTTTAGGTTTTTCAGCCAAATCGTTCAAAGAATTGACAAAACAGCAAAATGTAAAAGGTAACATACATAAACAAATCATTGTTTGGGCCAACACATATAGTTTATTTCATTTGTATACATTTATAACATTTAAAAACTCATGTCCCCCAATAAAAAATGTAACAATTTGCCCTTATTTGTTTTTTTTTTTTTTATTATTATCATGAATGTTAAAAGACAACTGGCATCATCCTAATCACACTTTTGTTTAATTTGATAGGCCTATATGGTATGTAAACTTTTTATCCTACCTACATATTAAAATGGTAATATCACACTCTAAAAATGCTGGGTTGTTTCAACCCATGGGTCAAATATGGACAAACCTAACCGTTAGGTTTAAAATGTTTATTTAAAATTTTAAAACAAAAGTTGACTCAAACATGGGTTGTTGTAAAAACTCAACATTTTTTTCTAGAGTGCGCGTACGTAGGATTGTAACACTTTCAATGTGCATAATGGAAATTGAATAGAATGGGTCAATAGGGCAAGCCCACACAATTGTGAGAGTGATTAGTATTTTCTGTTTTGAATAAATGAAACTGTCCTTGGTTCCCAATTGTGTTAATTACAGCTTCACCACCTGTTACTCTTCATTCCGGTTGTAGTTTGTAACTGCACTCTTTGAAGACGAGACGTAGACGACGATACAGATAAGTTGTTGATTTCTAACCTGCTCCCCTTTATAGCAGACAAATATGGGAATGAAATATAAACTACAAAGTGTGAAACAGATGGGTGGGGAAAAAAACTACACAGTTATAGACGTTGAAAAAAGTGTTACACGGTCAGCCGCTGAAGATAAAGCATTGAGAGTTTCTATGTTGCCTTAATATATTAAAGGCAGACGTTAATTCAATATTTCCTAATTCAAAATGACTGTTTAACAGTCTCACAAAGCTTTAAAAACAGGTGTCGCGCGCATTTACCTTAGATAGTAGCATTTTCACCTGCCGCGG
Source organism: Pimephales promelas (assembly GCF_016745375.1). The sequence goes on from NW_024121144.1 coordinate 18,011,325, forward strand.
GATTCTGAGAGGAGCCTGAAGACAAACATGAGAATGGTCAGATCCTAGATATAATTGGCGATGTTTTCATGTATGAAATTCAAGAAAAAAAACCATACTGCAGCATTTGAATCCATGTCAGAAGTCATGTATTCTTCTTCAAAGTCAACATCCTCTGAAAATTCAGTATCCTCAGTTTGGCACTGAAAAACCGGACACAAATACAAGACGAGGACTGTGAGCAGCATCTTATTCTCCTGCACTGCCACTGGCTGCTCTCTCGAGTGGGTCGAGTGTGCTCCTCAGTGGTCCTGGAGTGTAATCGGGGCGGTTATTGCGACCCACCCATCCGAAGACTGTGTAGTGAAGTGTTTGGGAGGGAGCTCCAGTGTTTTTGGTATCTAGACCCTTGCGACATTCTCACTCATTTGTCTGGCAAACATGAGATTGGCCTCTATATTATAGTTTTAAGGCTGTTATGGGCACATTGGGGAATATAGCCTAAAAGAGCTGGCAAGGGTATCAATAATTTTAATGCACTTTTTTGCAGTTCCACATATGTCTTTATTTGATATATCCATAATACTTTCATAGGCTAAAAAGGTACAAAAAAAACAATAATATAAAACAAAACAATATTTATTCATTTTTTATAATTTTTTTCTTTCCTATTTTTAATGCATTTTGGAGATATTTTGTTGTTTTAATCTAATTTAAGTATAAATTGAATTATATAACACAATCTTCACATTCTTTCTCTTAAATACAAAATAACTCTATTACATGAAAAAACTGTTGGGTGTCTCTCTCGACCTCGTGTGGAAATATATATGTATAACATGATGTTTCATGACTCTTGCCACTAGATGGCTTTATTGCTCTATGGAGCAAATTTTGTTCTGCATTGTAAATGTGTTCAAATCTAACCACTTCATATCGAAGGACGTGTTACTGTTTTTTTTTGTGTGTGTTAACCACATAAACTTCCCAAACCCAGTATTATTATTTTTTTTAATTTAAAGTGTGTATTCAAAGTTCAAGGGTGAAAAAGCCCTTTGGTGTTGAACCATTCCATTGAACACTCAATTTTTAAAAACAATTTAAAAATAAAAAATTCGGGTCAAAATGACCCGAAGAGAGCATAAGGGACTCACTATTACTTTTGCAAAAAAAAAAAAAAAATTAATAAATAAATAAAAATATTAAGAATCAGGATTTAGGTTGATACCTCAAAAATATTATATAAGCTTGCATATTTCAACGAATGAATGTATAATTAATCATGTTTTACTCATTGGTGCTATTTCGTAAATTCACATGATCAAAATAAATAATTCGGTTCGATAACAGTTCGAAAAGATTTGATCATAATAATACACTCGCTTTAACGTTGGCAGTCCTAAGCTTTATTGCATAATATCAAAAATTGTATTATGAATCATCAATAAAAAATGTAGTGTATTCAGAAACAAATGCAAAGTATTTTAATTAAAACGTTATATCACTTCAATATTGTTTTTAAGAAGCTTCTCTCATCTGTTTCCTGCATATATTGGTCAACACAGTATTCTTACATCTCCGGCTTCCAGTAGATGGTTAACAGTCCGGGATTATGAATAATTTTGTTTTATGCAAAAACATCATTATATTAATATGGGAAACGTGTCAAAAAAAGTTTCATTTTGAACATATTGGTTGATCAGTTTAAATTCTTTCTTTTACAATAAATACCACTTTATTTAGTATGTTGGATGATGCAAAATTCAGACATTTTTAACAGTTGTCAAATATACTTATTGAGGTCACAGATATGAATGCAAATATGGGTGTAGGAATGTGGGAACACACAAAAGTGATGTTTAAGAAATATAAGAACGAAAGGGAATAACCCTTTGCCTAGACTAGAGCAACCAGAGTTGTTGGGGCAAGAGATTGGGCAATAATCGGGGTAATATTAACTAATTAGCTCTTGAATTGACCTGTATGCCTTTATTGATTTTTTATCTGACGGAGTTATGAGGGTCACTCTCACAAAATCATACATCCTGGTCATCTTTCATCATAAATTCAAAGAAAAAGACTATTTTAAAGAGTATCAATTGATCGATTGACCAATTTAATCATTCACTTGATTTGATAATGCACATATTCATTCATAATAGTCATTGACACTATATTATTATTCACATACAAAGAAAATATTAAAAACAAAAGTGTATTTATTTATTTAGTATATATGCTGTTAGTGCTGTCAAATCATTTAATCGTGAGTAATCAAATCGATTAATCGTGATTAATCGCACTTAACATAGTTTTTTTTTGTGTGTGTATATGTGTATATATATATATATATATACACACACACACATATAAGTGCTGTCAAATCGATTAATCAAATCAATTAATCAAATCGATTAATCCTAATTAATTGCACCTAACAAAGTTTTTTTGTGTATATATATATATATATATACATACATGTAAACTATGTAGGTGTGATTAATCGTGATTAATCAATTTGATTAATCGATTTGATTAATCGATTTGACAGCACTTATGTCACACACAAACTATGTTAAGTGCGATTAATCACGATTAATTGATTTGATTAATCATGATTAATCGATTTGACAGCACTTATCTACAGCATATATATTTAAATAAATATATTATATTATTTTATAATATATTATACAAACGTACATACAGTGACCTCAATAAGTATATTTGGACACTTATAAGCCACAGTTAAAAATGTTTGAATGTAGCATCAAACAAAATACTAAATATTTACAAATGTTTATGTTAAATGCAATTAATCGATTTGACAGCACACACACACATATATATACAAATCTATTAAGATAAAAACATTCATATATATATATATATATATATATATATATAATTAAGAAACTAAAAAATTGTTAATGTCCAAAATAACAATATTTCTCTCACAACATATGATCAGAAGGGTGTGAAATGTGTCATTCCATTCCAGGGATTGTGTTTGTGCATCTGCTGGTCAGGTTTCAAAGGTTCCTGCCTTCGGGTTTTTGGGATATTTGGGACACAACAAATATTGACGAGGCTCAGAGGTCTCAGACACTTCAGAGGCTGATCATTGAGCCTCAGTCAGTGTGTGTGTGTCTGTGTGTGGCTTGTGCTGGACATTTTGTTGTGTTAAAAGGACTTTTCTCTGGATCCATGAAGACTCCGGTTCTTCTGTGCGTCCTGCTCTTTTCTCAGAGCTGGGCTTTCGAGTTTATCATCGATGGGGAGTGGGAAAGTGAAACGGTAAGACGGAAAGACATTGATTTGAATGCGTGTTTATGACAGTAGATTGAATGCTGTATTGTGTTTTATCTTGTTAGTCAGGTCCTCGGGATCAGTCTGGGAGATACAGGGTAAGTTTTCATATTCAGACTCAATATGAAATTGAAAATGGTCAAATGAGGATTCTGAACAAAAATGCACTCTAATATACTGCAGAATCTCTTTATTATGATAATTTATGCGCTTGTTTTCAATATGTTCAAGCAATGTTTGATATGTTTTAATGTGATGACGGTGTCATTGAGGCCTTCATTGATTACCATTGATCAAAGAGTAAGGTGTTAAGTCCACCCGTCCATGCGCTTTTTTCAGTTGTCACGCAACTGTTTTTTTTATAATATATTCATATATATATATAAAACAAATTAAGTTGCTTTTATTTGGAAAAGGTTAAAAAAAATAATCAAAATGAATTAACTTATATACATATTTATATTTACACATGCCTTAAATGTCAGTAACACAGTTGCAAATATTAAATATAATATATATATATATATATATAAACATTTATACTCCCATTTTTCTCTTTGTGTGTGTGTGTGTGTGTAGAGAAACGCTTTGACCAGTGAAGAAGAGGATTTTGAGGTAATCATGCTCTTGTTGTTCCACTTTAATCTAATCTACTAATCGATTTGTTCAAAGACACTACGGTTATTGACTTCCCCTCTGCTGCTGTTCTACTTCTAAAGACTTTTTTTCCAGATTAGTTTGTGTTTCTAAATTTCTACATATATAATTTCTTTGGTTTTCATCAGTTCAGGTTACTCTAAAAAAGTAGCTACTAATTACACTAGCCTACGAGTACTAGGCTAAATAAACTCTCTAAAAAGTATTTAATTACTTCCTGAATCACGTATCAAATAAACAATATAAAATGGCATAAATTATTCTTGAACTGACCAAAGTATTTAAAGAGAGAAGGTTACATTAAAACTAATAAAAATATGAAATTTTGATGTTAAATCCACTAATGTTTTATTTAGGATTGTTCTTAAATAACAGAAAAATTAACAGTAATCCCTTTATCCATCCATCGTTCTGTTGTCTGCTGCTTTTAATGCTCAATCTTTTAAATTATGGATGGATCAGGATGGATCCTGATTGGCTGTCAATGTTTTTATCATTCTTTAGCTGGAAATATTCATTTTGAAAGTGACAAAAATATTATTTCTCTGTGACGGTGTTGTTAAAGGGGGTTGGACTAGAAACATATCTTCATCGCGCTATTATATTTACCATCCTTGATGTGAACGGGCCTTTAAAATGACTGTAAAAAAAATCTTTTCATTATTGTAATTACATTTTTTCTTTTGTCAAATCAACTTAAATAATTTATTTAGTTCAGATTACATATTTTGAGTTTCTGATGATTAAATCAATCTCCTTCATTGTATTAACTCACTTTTTCCATTTCAATCAACTGAAATTTTTAAGGCAACCAGATTACTTCATTTTTAAGTTAAACCAACAATATTTTTTTACAGTGTGCAAAAAGTTTACATGTTGCAAGTTTTGATAGTCGGTAGGCAATTCACTACTTTTACACAAGCCTGTAAAAAAAAAAAAAATCTTTTCATGATTTGTAATCACAACATTTTTTCTTTTGTCAAATCAACTTAATTTATTTAGTTCAGATAACATATTATTTTGAGTTTCTGATGATTAAATCATTATCCTTCATTGCATTAACTCACTTTTTCCATTTCAATGAACTTAAATTTTTAAGGCAACTTTAAGTTAAACCAACAATATTTTTTACAGTGTAATGTCACAAAAATAGCATCTCAAAACAGAAAAGGAAATGACAAACAAAAGATTTTTGTTACAAAAACATTATATGATCAATAAGTGATGATAGCAAATGCTTTTATATTGCTTTAACTCATCAAAAAAAAGTTATGCAATTTTCTACTATTTTTATGAGTCATACAAGATTCAGCTCATTTAAAAAATGTCAGTTTAATGAAATTTAAGTTGAAATGACTTAAACATCCAAGTTGATTGTACTTAAAAATGTAATGCAGCAACTTTTTGAACAGCGTATGCTCAAATGGTCGCTTGACAGTTTTTATTTATTTAACGTTTACAGTTTGATTTCTGTTTTGCGTTCTGTTTGTGTTTGTATGCAGGCAATTCAGGGCAAGGACATCACAGTTAAGAGCTATAAGGTGGAGAGCAGAATCACGTCGCGGTTCGCTCACACCACAGTCAAGAGCTCTGTGCTCAACTCAGGCCTCAAAGCCCAGAGCATCGGCTTCAACGTGCAGATTCCCAAACGGGCCTTCATTAACAACTTCACCATGTGAGAGCGTTAACACTGACACACATACGCATACAAACACATGAAATGCCTGAATGACAGGCGGCTGCTTTTCAGGAACGTCAACGGGATCACATTCGTCGGCTCAGTGAAGGAGAAGACAGTGGCACGAAACCTTTACGCTCAAGCAAGAGCTAGTGGGAAAGCAGCCGGCATCGTCAGGTACGGCTTTTCCATCCATGCGTATACTGGACGTTTTACTGTATTTGGCTCTATATATTAAAATGTGCAAATATACATTCAGTATTTATTGTATATTCTGTTCTATATTGTATATTTATATTGCTCTTTCAATTAATAATCACAATTATAACTATTTTTTAATTTACAGTTATATATATTTTTGATAAATAGTCATATATATATATATATAGTATATAGTGTGTGTGTGTGTGTGTGTGTGTATGTATATATATATATATGAATATATAGTTTTATATTTATATATGTATATATAATATATATATATATATATATATACATATATAGTTTTTAATATATATATATATATATATATATGAAATTGCTTTTGACATGTCATGAGGCATGTCACGTATGACATGTCAATGAAAACATTTTTGAATCTACATCAAGATTTTATAAATAAATGTCAATTGTGCATTTTTCACTAGTTTAGTTTATTTTAAATGGTTCTGCAGTTTAACAAAATCACTTTTAAAATGGAAAATTTTCCAATTTATCATTATTAATTAACACAGCTACCTTTTTTTTAGTCTATAAATACAAATCGCCAACAACATCTAACACGGATGGATCTCTACCTGTCGTGATAATATTAAACCCGTCCGATTTTAGAGTAACAATTACAAAAGAATAAAATAAAGCATATTTTGTTACCTTTTTGAGCTAGGAAGGATTTAGTTTGAGCAGATCTTCAACATCTTCAAATTGATGATTGACCATTTAAAGCTACACTGTGTAACTCTTTTAGTTTATTCTTAGCTAAAAACACTTAGTGCTTTCAAAAAAAAATTTGTGCTCATTATAGTATATTTACTTCGATCAAGTAATAAAGTATTCTCGTGAGTGTATAATATGCCATTGAAAATACGTACGGGTAAGGGAAGGGGAGGTCGAACTGGAAGCCAATTTAATCTTGGTGGTGATCTCATCAACCTTTTGGTGGTGGTTGACGAGTTTCCCCCTTAAAGCGAGTGCCGAGAAAAATTCTATATATAAATGTAATGAATTATTATTATTATTAATGTAAGGATAGTTACAATACAAGGATGATGATGCGTTAATTTACGTTAAACTGGACAAACTTAATCGCAAGCGTTAACATTGACCGCACTTGTTAGTACACAATAAGAATCTCATTATTTGAATGAGTGAACATAGCCCCTCTCTATGAATGAAAACTTTATACCTTCTCCGTCTTCTGTGCAGTGCCACTTGTAACGCAAAGTTGAGATGTTGCCCAGAGATAAAAAAAAAAAAACAGTAGATGGTCGAATGAAAAGATGCATGAGAGACGAGAGTTGTCGTATTTCCCCGCGTTTATAGAGCCACTCAAACGTTACACTCGTCGTCTTCTCAAAATCCGAATTACAACTTCGTATAGATGACATTGTATCATATGATACTCATTAGTTTCTTCATATTGCGTTTGTACAGAATTAACACAAAATTAGTAAAAGAACAAATATTGCAGTATGAAATATATGGAAATATCTCCATGCTGAGCCTTTTTTGCACTTCCTGATTTCCCTTGAGAATCCTTGTCCAATGAATGGACGACCTTAGCACACGTGTGGTTTGGTTTACAAATTTTGGTTCACTTGCAAAAAGAGCAGTGTGAAAGCGAACCGTACCAAAAAAAAAAAAAAAATTATTTGGTCCGGACCAAAGCAAGTGAACTATCGGACTTTCCTGGTGTGAATACACCCTAATATTCACTGGATGGTCGTATGACTTTTCACCGCTAGATGAGGGTAAAAATCACACAGTGCAGCTTTAAGTTACAGTGTCACAATTTGATTGCGTTCAGTTCAGTAAATCTAATTTTGCTGATGATTCTTCCTATTCTTTTGTTTTCTGCCTGCGGTAACTATGAGTGTAACATCACCATATCATGTGCCTCTCAGGACTAACTCTCAAGCAATGGAGACCTTTAGGACAGAGGTGCATGTTCCTCCCGGCAGCAAAGTGGAGTTTGAGCTACACTATCAGGAAATGATGCAGAGGAAACTGGGCTCCTACCAGCACACTTTACACATTCAACCTGGACGCCTCGTTCCACTGCTGCAGGTCAGTTACACACACACACACAGATACATTGTGTCATGAACTGACCAGGGTGATGTGATGTGTTTTTGCAAATGTTTGTATGTCTTCAGGTTGACGTGTATATATTTGAGCCAAAAGGTATCAAGTTTGTCACGGCCCCTAACACACTGGGAGAGCAATTTTCAGATTTGATTAAAATCACCCACACGAAAGAAAAAGCCCACGTCGTGTTCAAACCGACTCTGCAGCAGCAGCTAAAGTGTGAAAACTGCACGGGAAGCGCGGTGGACGGCGTGTTCACTGTGAAATATGATGTGGAGAGAGAGAGCAATGCTGGAGAACTCCAGGTGTGGATCTAAATTCACTTTTACACACTGTAAAAAAAAAATATTTTTCAAGATTTGTTATCACAACATTTTTTTCTTTAGTCAAATCAACTTAAATCGTTTATTTAGTTCAGATAACTTATTATTTTGAGTTCAATCTCCTTCATTGTATTGTCCAGTTCAATCAACGTAAAATTTGAAAACCTGGCAACCAGGTTACTTCATTTTTTAAGTTAAACCGACAATATTTATAATATTTGACATACACACAAGCACAGTCTGTCTGGTGACCTGTATTTCTATTTCTCAGGTGTCTGACGGTCATTTCGTTCAATTCTTTGCTCCGTCTGATCTCTCACCTCTCTCCAAAAACATCGTTTTTGTCATTGATGTGAGTGGAAGCATGTGGGGGCTGAAGATGAAACAGGTATGGATTTGTTTAACTGAGTAACCTGCAGATATCAGGAGACTATAATCTAATCTCTCAGCAGCATGTGGTTTTCGTTGAATACAGTATGCGATGAATGAGCCATTAGTGAAAAATTATTGGTATTGGTTGTGCCTTCTTGTGGACTCCGTGGAGAACTGCATTCTTAACTGTATTGAAACTCCCATGTTGCCACCATGTGGCCATCAAGTAAATTGTAGGGCACTTTTTTAATGGGGAACTTCGCCCAAAAATAAAAATTCTGTCATCATTTACTCCCCCTTAAGTTGTATGAGTTTATTTCTGCTGCTGAACACATAATAAGATATTTTGAAGAATGTTGGTAACCAAACAGTTGACGGTCCACATTGACTTTCATAGTGGAGAAAATAAATGCTATAGAAGTCAATCTTATATAAAGAATTTCAAGAAACTCAGAGGTTTGGAACAACTTGAGGGTGACTAAATTATGACCAAATTTTCATTTTTGGGTGAATGACATTTTCAAGCTTTAAAGTGATCATGAAACTTGATTAGCTATATAAACTAGATTTGCTTTGTGAAAACATTTTTATTTTCATGGTGACTTTAAAGGGATAGTTCACTTTGAAATTAATTTTTGGTATGTTTTAGCTTACCTCAAGGGCATCCAAGATGTAGGTGTCTTTGTTTCCGCAGTATTTTCAATTTTGATATTTTTAGGTCAAACCGTTTGTGTCTATCAGTCATATAATGGAGGTCTATGGTCACCACTTCAAAGAGCATGCACAGAGAAGTCCAAATTAAACATGATTTAATGACTCGTAAATGTAAGTACACATTGATGGCCTGAGACACGAAACGAGCGGTTTGTGTGAGAAAACGAACAGTATTTATATTGTTTTTACCTCTTGTAATCACAGTCACGTCCAAGTTGTCTGAGGGCGAGGATGCTCGTTTCGTGTCTTTGGCCATCAATGTGTACTTACATTTACGAGTCATTAAATCATGTTTAATTTGGACTTCTCTGTGCATGCTCTTTGAGGTGGTGACCATAGACCTCCATTATATGACTGACAGACAAGAACGGTTTGAATATCAAAATTGAAAATACTGTGGAAACAAAGAAACCTACATCTTGGATGCCCTTGAGGTAAGCTTAAACATATCAAAAATTTATTTCAAAAAGTGTTTTCAGTTAGCAATCTAACAGCTTAGCCTGTTAGCTTAGCATAATTCCAACTTCTTATGAAAAATAATTTTGATTACCATGATAATATATGCTTTTGAGCAGGAATTTTGCCCAGTTAATGCTGTTTTATGTTACTTTAACCCTTAAAAAGAGAGAGAGAGTTATAACAGCCATTTTTTGTAGACAGTGGAGGCGATGAAGGCTATTCTGAACGATCTGTCAATGGACGACTACTTCAGCGTCATAGATTTCAATCACAATGTCCGTTGCTGGAGTGAAGATCTGGTCCAAGCTTCCTCCATCCAGGTGGACAGAGCGAAGAAGTACATCCAAAGCATCAAGCCCAGTGGAGGCGAGGGAGACTTTCCAATATAGTTTCTGCTTTGTTTCACTGCTTTGAAGAACGTTTGTTCCCTATAATATGAAATAATTTGACTTGTTAATAATTCTAATTTCTTAAACGTTAGTGACTGACCCGTGTAAAATTTGTCCTCAGGCACCAACATCAATGAAGCTTTACTGAGAGCAGTGCAGATGCTGGTGAGAGCGTCCAATCAGGGACTGATCGACCCTCGTTCTGTGTCAATGATCATCCTGGTATCAGATGGAGATCCAACAGTGGGTAAGACCAAATAACATTTAGACCAATCAACAGAGAATTTCAGTTTGTCCACCTTTATTTATCAACTGGAGTTTCCTGTAGTCCTTTATTGATCTACTGTTTCTCTCTTCATGCCTTGTTTAGGAGAAATAAAGCTGAGCACTATTCAGAAAAACGTGAAACGCGTGATGAGGGAGGAGTTTTCTCTGTTCTCTCTTGGTATTGGGTTTGACGTTGACTTCGACTTCCTGGAGCGAATTGCATTGGAAAACAGGGGAGTCGCCCAGAGGATTTTTGCCAATCATGATGCTGCGGAGCAGTTAAAGGTTCAGTTTGACATAGATAAATCCCATGGCCCTGTCCCAAATGGCACCCTAGGCCATTGGTATCTTCCTCCGAGTCCACACTTTTGCTGCTATGACTGTCGGGACTTGGGTAGAAAAAAAAATGGGGAACTGTCTGAAAAAAATGTGCATCAAGGGCGCATATCGGACAAGAATGGGGTGACATTCACCCTTCTGAAACCTTAAAAAACACATGGGACACCCTACATTGTAAGTCCACTTAGACTAAACAGAGTTTATATGAAGTGTGCCATTTGGGACGGAGCATTAATCCATTTTAATGCTGTTTTCTAACAGCAACAGGACATTTTAATTGATCGCTTGGTTTCTGACGTTTTGCACTTGCTAACCCCGCCCACAGAGAAATCTCATTGGTTTAAAATGACGGAACTATACGTATCAAAGTTGTGCCACCTTGTACTACACCGATAAAAATGATTTTGTGGTGAAGTAAATACTACAGAAAAAAAAAACAATGTAATTTACATGAAAAAAGTTAGTTCAGGCAAGAATGGAAAAAAAGTAAATTCTATAGAAATGAAAGCATAAACATTGTAAAATTAAGTAAAATTACTCAATTTTTCTGATACTGGGGTTCCCATCATGCACTGGGCAATGAATAATTAATTAAGTTTATTTTTCACTGTTTTCCATATTTATTTAAACTTTTATTATTACTTTTATTGTTAGAATTAGTAATTTGACATTTTGTGACATTTGGAGTTAATGACACATTCAAACACAAAAACTATCTATCAAATGTTAGCGTCATTGTGTATTGTCCAAGTAGCTTACCATTCAATATCAAAAATTACTTAAACATTTCTGAGTAAATCATATACTTAAAAAGTGTGGTCTAATTCAATGTTACATTGTTTGAGTGAAATGTTGTACAAAGAAAAATTCAGTTAAATAGAATAAAAATTACTTAGTATTTAAAAAAATACTTAATTTCTTATGTTACTTTCACTTAACTTAGTTAAGTATAGTTTACTTAATTATGTGTGTGAAATTTACTCAAAAAATAACCGTGCAAAAACTTGCCCCGAAAAAATTAAGTAAATTTTACTCATTGTTTTTACAGTGTACATTTTCACTTATATTAATTATATTTCATATTGTTAGTAAAAAAAAAAAGCATTATATTATAATGACATGTCTTACAAAACAAAAACATGTTTTTTTTCTTTCAATTACAAACTAGGTCAGTCAGAATAATGAAATAATTATATTGATTGAAAATGATTAATCGCATGAATTTCAAAGTAGAATGAGACATTAATAATATCAAATTAATGTGTCAACATATATTTCAATCAACATATACATATAACATTTCATTTTGCGAAATTCACTCCAATTTCTATAAACACAAGTTTGAAACCCCCAATAAATAATATTGTCTGCAATAAAAAGGGATTTTAGAGTAAGAAATCAAATTCTTCTGAGATATCCAAACTCATTTTAGCTCTATATTCTCACAATATTTTAACAATTTGTAACGTTTTCCCATAGTCTTAGTTTTTATTTTACCTTAAAAGGAAGGTTCTATCAGTGCTACATATTTGGAACCCCTAAAAGGTTCTATACACTCTTAAAAAAAGGGGTTCCTCTGGGTTCTATAGAACCCTGGGGTTCCGTACTTGGCCAATAGAACCTTTTACCAAAAAAAATGGTTCTATATAGAACCATTTTGGAGTTCCATATATGAAGCGGGGGATGGAACCATTTCTGGTTCTAAATAGAACCATTTCTTGAGAAAGAGTGTATGTTCTCATTTGAGTCTATTGAAGTCTTTGAAAAATTATTTTTTGTTCACTCAATTTGTTCTTCCAGACATTCTACAGTCAGGTGTCCTCTCCTCTCCTGAGGACCATCACCATTCATTTCCCTGAGAACACTGTGAATAACGTCACTCAGAATCGTTTTGACAAGTTCTTCAGTGGTTCTGAGCTGATAGTGGCTGGAAAACTGGAACCGACGGACCTCACCACTCTGCAAAGCTTCACCACCGCCTCTGCTGTGAGCCCCACGTCACATTTGTCTCAGTTCAGATTTTAAAATTCGGTTTTCATGCCATCTTCAGCCATGATGTTATTCTTCTCTAGGCCAACATGGACCTGAACATTCAAACAGAGGCGGATATTCTAGAGCTGGACTCTGAGCTCAGCACACATCAACATTCCTTCACCGGCTTTGCTCGGCAAATGTGGGCCTACATTACTGTCAATCAGCTATTGGCAGAACGGTGAGAGAAACAGCTTTGTTAGATTTGAGGCCATCTATATGTATCTATATGCATTCAATCCTCTGATGGTCTTCGTTTAGGAGTCACATTCTGAGCCTTCCTGGTCAGAAGTGACCAGACACCTAAAAATTAAACTTCCTCCATCCCAGTAAAAACCAATGCAATTTATTTTTGTTCTATAATATTTATTCTTTTTAATTTAGTATTTTGAGACAATTTGATTGAATTTATTAATATTTATGCAATATTTATTGTCTATTTTTACCATGGAAATATATATATATATTCTCTCTCTCTCTCTCTCTCTCTATATATATATATATATATATATATTATTTGTTTTAAATATTAATGCAGTATTTTAGTTTAATATAGAGTCTAGGCCTTCAGAAAAAAATATTTTTTGAAGAAAATTAGCACCATCTGGATCTGGTTACAGTATAGAGGAAAAGCGTCATTGCGACTAAATGGCATGTACAGCTCTCAATGGAGAGGCATGTGAATTGCTGTTTATGAACACATTTATTTTTTTGGGTGGATTTGAATATATATTTGAAACAATCTCAAACTCGATTTCTTATTAAGTTTTAGATTTTTTTTAAAAATGGTGATAAAAAAAGTGTTTCCCATTCATTTCCTATGGATAATTTTTGACCGAAGACCAAAATTGTGACTAATTTTTTTACGACCACTTAGCATGCTCGGATCATGAACTCAATTTTTTTTGTGTGTGTTCACATCCCGAATGCCAGAAATGTCACCAAGTTTCGTAACATTCAGATGAAGCTGTGATTATTAAACATTTAAAACAGATTTTTTGTAATCTGAATTTATTGGTGTGTACCGTATTTTCCGGACTATTAGTCGCACTTTTTTTCATACCTTGGCTGGTCCTGCGACTTATAGTCAGGTGCGACTTATATATCAAAATTACCAAGAATTACTCGTCACTGGATCGCTGACGGCCCCAGATTATTATTTGCGAGTTTTTGATGTATTTGTGGTATGACTTGAATGCATCATTTGCCGAAATTGAGGGTGACATTACCGTCTACAGCCACGAGAGAGCGCTCTAGAGTACAGCTACGGTAGTTTTACCGCTGAAAAAAATAACTGAAAACAACTGATATTAACTGAAATATTAGACTGAACGCAAACAAAAATATGTGTATAAAAGTGTGTTTGTAAGTGTGTGTGGGTTGGTGTGAATTTTTTGCATTCTTGATGTTGTAGAGTGTCGCACCTTTACTGTGGTGTACTTTCTTTTAGAATATTGGCAGATTTGTAGATTTTACATACAAAAATTCGGAGAATTCAGAGAATTTTTGTGTTTGTGTAAATTTCCCATTCATTTCCTATGGGTCTGTCATTTCTGACCGAAGACCACAAGTGTGACTATTTTTTTTTACGACCACTTCGCATGCTCGGATCATGACCTACATTTTTTTGTATTCACATACCAAATGCCAGACAAGTCACCAAGTATCAAAACCTTCGGATAAAGCTGTGATTTTTAATAATTCAAAACAGAAAATTATTCGGTCAGACTAAGGGCCATCAGAGGGTTAATGTGTTATATATACGTATACGTATATACGTATAAACAACATTTAAAGCTTGATTTTCACCACAGGGGGACTTTAAAAAAGGCCAAATATTAAGCATAAGCTAATTTCTCACTGTGATTCCCAGTAATGGACACAGGATTCTCAGAAGCAGAAGTCGTCATCATACAAGGGCAAACTTTATAGTGGTGAATGAAATTCACTATTGCATTTCTATGACTAAAAAAATTGAGAGATCGATTTAACTTGTTGATTAACATCCCAGACAGCAATATAGTGTCGGCCCGCATCCAGTCCACATCTGGGCTGTCTGGGATCAGTCTTTGAAAAGAGTCCCCCGTGCTCATCGTTGCCTTTGTGGAATTGCTTTCATGTAGCTCTCTAGCTCCGACTGCGAGTAGGAAGCGTAAGATCACCCAGCGGATCGTGGCCCTGGCTTTGGAGCATCAGTTTGTGACCCCTTTCACTACCATGCTGGTGGAGGGTGAAGACGAGGGGAAGACAGAACGACTGATCGCGGACTCACCCAAAGACTCCAAACATGGCTGCTGCTCAGGTAACACATCCAAACGGGTTGTCTTGAATTATTAAGGCTCAATCCCAATTCACCCCTTGGCCCTACCCCTTGTTTTCGAGTGTACCCCCTTGGCCCTTAAAACTTAAAAGGTACAAGGGCCAAGGGGTTGAAATATTCCCCTACGAAATGGAACAACCCTTCATGAACCCGATACGTCAGCAGTCGTCGGATATAGCTCTGCCGTTACAGAGTTTTTACAAGATTTCTCCATGACAACGACTGACAATCTTAGTTTTGAGGAAACATGATGATTATAACATTCCTTCTTCGAAATGTCTTTTCTGATTCGGAAAGATGATTTATTATACAGTTTCTTAATTTAAATGACTATAGTAATATTATAAGAGTAAATAAAGTGCATGGTGATATCATCTGGCGCTAAATTTAAATGTTTAACCGGTGTTTTGCGGTGCATTATGTGAACTTTCTCGTAGCTCTCCGTTTGGAGCGTGCCTCTGAAAAATCTCCGTTTTGAGGGCTATGTAGCCCTACCCCTTCGCCCTACCCCTCGATCTCAACAAGAGTAGATGCGAACACGCAAAACGGAGGGGTAGGGGCAAGGGGTGAATTGGGATTGAGCCTCAATAGAGTATGGGAAAAAAAATAGCGTTATTTCTCCGCCCTCCTTTTCTCAGCCACGGCTCCTTTATCGGGATCGATTCCAGTGCAGCGGATGGTCTACGAGACTCCTCCGTGGGCTCGGCCCACTAATGCTCCAAAATCCCCGGAAGAAGCAATGGGAACACAACAAAGTATAGTTCCTGGGCACATCACTGTTGGTAATGCAGCACATTTAAATTATTTTTATGTTTTCACACTTGGGGGGATCCAATAAAAGTGCAGTTGGGAGTGGAGAGTTCCGCGGGTGGCACATTAAGCCCGGAACACAAGAAGCCGACGGTCGGCCGTCTGGCAGATTTTGTGCGTCGGCCGACTAAGTTTCCTCGGTGTGATACGCACGGTTCCGTGCCGTTGGCTATAAATAGTCCTCGTTGGCTTTGTTTCGCGCGATTCGACATGTTGAATCGGCGTCGGGCCGTTGGGGAAAGAGAGAACTCTGATTGGCTGTTCAGCTTAGTGAAAAAATCATGAGAATAAAAGCAAAACAGCGAGCAAAGAAGTCAAAACGGTAAAGATTGAAGGCTGTTCTTAGGCCGTGTGTCCACCAAAGCATTTTTATCCAGCTGAAAACGCTAGACGCTCTGCTGAAGACGCCGTGCTTTGGGCGCTTGAGAGCGTTTTGAAAGCCCAAACTGCTTTTCTGGACAGCGGCCATGTTGGAATTGGAGGATCAAGGGGTCCAGATATACTGGGTCATAAATATAAACATTTCTATGTGTTTCCCATGATCAATTAAGCTCAAAAACATTTCAAGTTTGTATTTGTAACTCATGTGGTTCAAAAGTTATAGCCGGAACCCTTTTCGGGCAGCGGCCATATTGGATTTGGCCGCCATCTTGGCCCCGAGGGTCGCTGGCTCCGGCTGTAACTAAATATGGTTTTACATCGCAAGTTAAGCAAATTTCAACTTTTTTAAGTTACACAAGATTCAACACATTTTTTTTTTAAGTCAGTTTAATTAAATTTAGGTTGGGATCACTTAAACATCCAAATTGATTGTACTTAAAAAATTTAGGGCAGCAACTTTTTTTTCACAAAACTGAACTGAAGTGATGCCCAGAGATTGTATGAATCAGTGTGAACTCGATGAGAATGGGTTTCTTGTTCCTTGCGAGATACTACAGGCAATTATTTATGTATATTTTATGTACTGGTCAATTTTTATCAGTTTTCTTTTTGCAACTATTGTTTCAGACTGGTGGAAAGAACATTTGCATATTTAAACAACTTTTCAGAAAACTTGTTATAAATTAAATTTGTTTTATGAAATTTTTAATGTAATGAATCAACTGGGAAAACATTTTTACCCTATTCACCCTGGGTGACTTGCTGTTGTTGATTTTTTTGCTGTGATCTTACCTTTTGATTTTACTGCAGTGGAAGGTGACCCACACTTCATCATTAACTTACCTAAAAGCAACATGGACATCTGCTTCAACATAGACTCCAAACCTGGACACATCCTTAACCTGGTTTCAGACCCTGGGACAGGTAACTTCTACAGGCGTCTTCCATCACATAAAAAAATAGGCCTTTTATTTGTTTCACATGTGGTTTTTTTTCTCTTTTCTTTCCAGGAGTAACAATCAACGGTCAGTTGGTTGGGTCTAAGAAGATGAAGAACAACAAATTAAATACGTATTTCGGCACCCTCTCCATATACTCTAAAACAGACGGTGTGCAGGTTATTGTAGGAACCAACAGAATCGACCTGATGGAAGACAGGAACAATCACTCCTTCTCTTGGGGAGTCACAGCTGAACTGATGCTTAACAGGTATAAAAATACAAACCTTCAATGAATCACTTGAATCAGTGACTGTAAATATGAATCACTTGAATCAGTGACTGTAAAAATGAATCACTTGAATCAGTGATTGTAACAATGAATCACTTGAATCAGTGACTGTAACAATGAATCACTTATATCAGTGACTGTAGCAAAGAATCACTTGAATCAGTGACTATAACAATTAATCACTTGAATCAGTGATTGTAACAATGAATCACTTGAATCAGTGATTGTAACAATGAATCACTTGAATCACTTGAATCAGTGACTATAACAATGAATCAATTGGATCAGTGACTATAACAATGAATTACTTGAATCACTTGAATCAGTGAGTGTAACAATGAATCCCTTGAATCAGTGACTGTAACAATGAATCACTTGAATCAGTGACTGTAACAATGAATCACTTGAATCAGTTACTGTAACAATGAATCACTTGAATCAGTGACTGTAACAATGAATCACTTGAATCAGTGACTATAACAATTAATCACTTGAATCAGTGATTGTAACAATGAATCACTTGAATCAGTGATTGTAACAATGAATCACTTGAATCACTTGAATCAGTGACTATAACAATGAATCAATTGGATCAGTGACTATAACAATGAATTACTTGAATCACTTGAATCAGTGAGTGTAACAATGAATCCCTTGAATCAGTGACTGTAACAATGAATCACTTGAATCAGTGACTGTAACAATGAATCACTTGAATCAGTTACTGTAACAATGAATCACTTGAATCAGTGACTGTAACAATGAATCACTTGAATCAGTGATTGTAACAATGAATCACTTGAATCAGTCACTGTAACAATTAATCACTTGAGAATCAATGACTGTAACAATGAATCACTTGAATCAGTGATTGTAACAATGAATCACTTGAATCAGTGACTGTAACAATAAATCACTTGTATCAGTGACTGTAACATTGGATCACTTGAATCAGTGACTGTAACAATGAATCACTTGAATCAGTGATTGTAACAATGAATCACTTGAATCAGTGACTGTAACAATAAATCACTTGTATCAGTGACTGTAACATTGGATCACTTGAATCAGTGACTGTAACAATGAATCACTTGAATCAGTGACTGTAACAATGAATCACTTGAATCAGTGACTGTAACAATGGATCACTTGAATCAGTGACTGTAACAATGAATCACTTGAATCAGTGACTGTAATAATGAATCACTTGAATCGGTGACTGTGACAATGAATCACTTGAATCAGTGACTGTGACAATGAATCACTTGAATCAGTGACTATAACAATGAATCACTTGAATCAGTGGCTGTAACAATGAATCACTTGAATCAGTGATTGTAGCAATGAATCACTTGAATCTGTGACTGTAACTATGAATCAATTGGATCAGTGACTGTAACAATGAATCACTTGAATCAGTGACTGTAACAATGAATCACTTGGATCAGTGACTATAACAATGAATCACTTGAATCACTTAAAACTTTCTTTAGTAACATTCAAAATAAGACCAGTTTCATGTATATTTCATGTTTTATTTAATACAGATCTCTCTAAATTTGGTTATATGCCTTCTCTTGCTTATCAGGATGAAGGTCACCATAGTAAAGGAGCAACATGTTACAGTGATGATTGATGGGAGGATTTCAGTGATGGTGCTTTTGCATCGGGCGTGGAAGAAGCATCCAGTGCAGGTCGACTTCCTGGGCATTTACACGTCCAGCGACAACCAATACTCTGCAAAGGTTCATGGTCTCATTGGTGAGTCACTCAACGTTTAAACGCACCAACATGCGTGTGGGTCTTTTTCTCACAAATGTTTCTTTCGTGTCGGAACAGGTCAGTTTGCACAGGAACCAGAGGTGAAGGTGTACGGTGTGCACGAAGGAGCAGACCCAAAGAAGAAAGAGGCCACAATGGAAGTGAAAGGCAACAAACTGGCTGTTACCAGGTACTGTCACACACCATCACATACTAATATCTTTCCAAAACACGACCACAGGAAGACATTTCACAGACAGCACGCCAATATCAACTTGAGTTATTACAAAATAATGTCAAAATGTCTGTTGTTGTCATGTATCCTCATAAGCACAGTGCACAATGAGTTAAATGAAGTCTTAAATATAGAGAAAATAGAATATGCATCAGCTCTTAAAGTGACAGCAACCTAATAAACCTGCTGCTGTTTGTCATTAATGTTAATCAAAGAACAAAAGACAAAGAGAAAATCACTCACTGCTCTTGACTGAATAACTTTTGTAGCTTTAATAAGGATTCATCTATATTTTACATATACAGTGAAGACTGTGAAATGTTGTTTTTAGGGCTGTTAAACGATTAATCGCATCCAAAATAAAAGTTTGTGTTTACATTATATATGTGGGTGCACTGTGTATAATTATTTTATATATATAAATACACGCACATGCTTATATATATATATATTTAGAAATATTTTCATGTATATACTGTATATAGATTTATACGTAATTTATATGATATGTAAATATAAATAATTTATATATAAATAGTATTTTTTTCTTAAATATACATGCATATGTGTGTGTGTGTATTTATATATATATATGAAGAGTTCAGATGCAAAAGCCTCTAAGTGCCATTTGAAATTTTCTTCTAAAATGATAATTTTTATCAAGCTTGTATATTTAAGTTCAGTAATTTCACTTAAATGGCAATGAAGATTACCTATTAATTGCCATTTAAGTGAAATTACTGAACTTAAATATACAAGCTTGATAAAAATGACCATTCTAGAAGAAAATTTCAAATGGCATTTAAATGAAAGAGGCTTTTAGAGGCTTTTGCATCTGAACTCTTCATATATATACACTCACCGGCCACTTTATTAGGTACCCCATGTTAGTAACGGGTTGGACCCCCTTTTGCCTTCAGAACTGCCTCAATTCTTCGTGGCATAGATTCAACAAGGTGCTGGAAGCATTCCTCAGGGAGTTTGGTCCATATTGACATGATGGCATCACACAGTTGCCGCAGATTTGTCGGCTGCACATCCATGATGCGAATCTCCCGTTCCACCACATCCCAAAGATGCTCTATTGGATTGAGATCTGGTGACTGTGGAGGCCATTTGAGTACAGCGAACTCATTGTCATGTTCAAGAAACCAGTCTGAGATGATTCCAGCTTTATGACATGGCGCATTATCCTGCTGAAAGTAGCCATCAGAAGTTGGGTACATTGTGGTCATAAAGGGATGGACATGGTCAGCAACAATACTCAGGTAGGCTGTGGCGTTGCAACGATGCTCAATTGGTACCAAGGGGCCCAAAGAGTGCCAAGAAAATATTCCCCACACCATGACACCACCACCACCAGCCTGAACCATTGATACAAGGCAGGATGGATCCATGCTTTCATGTTGTAGACGGCAAATTCCGACCCTACCATCCGAATGTCGCAGCAGAAATCAAGACTCATCAGACCAGGCAACGTTTTTCCAATATTCTATTGTCCAATTTCGATGAGCTTGTGCAAATTGTAGCCTCAGTTTCCTGTTCTTAGCTGAAAGGAGTGGCACCCGGTGTGGTCTTCTGCTGCTGTAGCCCATCTGCCTCAAAGATCGACGTACTGTGCGTTCAGAGATGCTCTTCTGCCCACCTTGGTTGTAACGGGTGGTTATTTGAGTCACTGTTGCCCTTCTATCAGCTCGAACCAGTCTGGCCATTCTCCTCTGACCTCTGGCATCAACAAGGCATTTCCGCCCACAGAACTGCCGCTCACTGGATGTTTTTTCTTTTTCGGACCATTCTCTGTAAACCCTAGAAATGGTTGTGCGTGAAAATCCCAGTAGATTAGCAGTTTCTGAAATACTCAGACCAGCCCTTCTGGCACCAACAATCATGCCACGTTCAAAGTCACTCAAATCACCTTTCTTCCCCATACTGATGCTCGGTTTGAACTGCAGGAGATTGTCTTGACCATGTCTACATGCCTAAATGCACTGAGTTGCCGCCATGTGATTGGCTGCTTAGAAATTAAGTGTTAACGAGCAGTTGGACAGGTGTACCTAATAAAGTGGCCGGTGAGTGTATATGACAATTATACACAGTGCACCCACATATATTATGTAAACACAAACTTTTATTTTGGATGCGATTAATCGTTTGACAGCCCTAGTTATTTTACATTTGATTATTCAATTTCTGTATATTTCCCACATGCATATTACTGTTAGACCTACCTGAAAATCAAGGTCACAAAGGTCAAAAAAAATATATATATAAAAAATACCATTAAACAAATATTTAAGTGTTTATGAAGTTTCTACATTAATTTGGGAATTCAATCTAAAATTATTCCCATATAAAATTTTAAACATTTAAATTAAGATTAATCGTGATTAATTACAGAAAAATGTGTTTAGTTAAATATTTGAGCAATCAAAAACACTAAAATTATACATATATATATATATATACAGTTTATATACCAATTTGCGCAGACTGTTAGTAATTCTGGCCTTAAAACGTTAAAACGGCTCACATGCATTTTTATTCAAATGCGAATATAAGTTATAACTAACTATAAAACATAACTAAATATGGTTTTACATTGCTTTAACTCATCAAAATAATCAAATTTCAACTTTTTTTAAGTTATACCAGATTCAACTCATTTCAGTTTAATGCAATGTGAGTTGGGATCACTTAAACATCCAAGTTGATTGTACTTAAAAATTTAGGGCAGCGACTTTTTTTACAGCATTAGTAGTGAAAATCTACGCAAAATAGATAACATGACAGTGTTTAATAGCTCTTCATCTATGTATGCTGCTTTATTCGCAGATGATTTATGCAATATTCCAATTTTGCGCATAAACTGTGCAACTTCGAATGGAAACATAGCTAATTTCATTGAAGAATCTTTATACAATATAATTCATTCTTGAGATCCACCCTATCCAACTTATCACTAAAATAAGGCAAAACCCTAACATATATTATATTTTAAAGTTCTGTAATATGCGTTTATCAATCAGGGGCTGGCAGAAGGACTACAGACTTGACAAGAAACAAGGTTCGGATGTCTACTGCTGGTTTGTCCATAACAATGGGAAAGGCTTTGTCGATGGGAGTTACACCAGCTATATCCTCCCTCGTCTGGACAGCTTCCTGAGCGCTCTCTAAAACCACGAGTGTGGCTTGCGCTAGTTGCTAAGAGAGAACAAGAGGCTGATGGGTAGAAATCTGTTATTTTATATAAGCCATACGAAAAAAAAAAACTGAGTTGCGATTTAGAAAAAAGTTTTTAATACTACAAGAAAATATATACAATGTACATCAACCAATTAAACTGTACTTAATTATAAATTAAGCCAATTAAGCGTCATTTGAATGTATTATACCACTTCTGACTTGACTTTGCAGTGAAACATTTAATTGAATCACTTAAAAGTTCGAATTAAATAATTTAATCATATGTCCATTGACAATGGTAACAATGAAAAAAAACCAAGCAATAAAAACCATTGGTCGAGTTGATTCAGAATGTAAAAGTGGTCATTTAAGAGTCTTTATTATGCACTCTGACACAGTAGAGTCGCCCTGGAGAGATGATGAACATCAGGCCAGTTTGGAGAAGTCCTCGTATGCAATTCCCTCCACTGTCTTTCCTTTCATCCGACCCTAAAGACAAACATGCTTTAGATGAGTGCTTCTCAATCCTAGAGTTTCAGAATATAATAAAATCCCTAAAATCTAACACTGATTTCTTGAGCTGAGTCTCAATCAATTACAGCAAGCATCTTTATAGTCTTTAGGAACACTATAAAAGCACATGGACAGTTTTCTAAGTGAACTTACCGAGTCTAATATGAGTGTGGCAGAGAATTTGTGCTCATTTATGCTTTCCAGGATGGCCTCCGTGTCTTTATATTGACCATTCAGGATCAAAACTCGCTTACCTGAGACAGAAAGAGAGATTCGATTGAAGAACAGGTTTGGAAAACATGATGGGTAAGTAATTTGGGCAAAAAATAAGCATGTTTAACAACAGTAATGCAGTACCAGGAGCTGGAATGACTGTCTCCATGTGACTCTGGTCCAGTTTGAGTTTGTCTCCAGAGTCGATCATCCTCACCATAGCTGTGTATTTATTCTGCACCTCCTATAAGATCACACAGTATTACTGTAGGAAACATATAATTGAGTCTGTGTGGATCACAACAGTCCAGTAATGAGCTTCAGTTACCCGAATGACTGCTTTCTTCTTGTAATACTTCTCTCCTAGTCTCTTCGTTATGACTTTCACGACAATGTTTGCTTGAATCCAGTGATCGGATCTTACAGATTTCTTCTTCTGTTCCTCCATCTGGACGACACACAAGGGAAATGTAACAAAATTACATGTATTCAGTCAAAACGGTTGCATTGATGAAATTCGATCTGGTTGTTCCGACTACGGGTGTCATTGACAATAACCGCAATTATTTAAAAAATAAAATATTGATATTGTGTTAATACTACACGTATGATAATATTGTAAATGCACCAGTGGTGTTTTTCAAAATTTATTTTCAATATTTCTATACAGATCACGATATTGTTAACATGAAATTTCGTCCACAATGATCTTGTAGTGAAAATTTGATATTGTGTTTGTCAGCCATTGCTTTGACACTATTCATATGTGTAATTTTCTGAATTAATCTAAGCTTTGGTTGCGTAACTATTAGCCCAATGTAAGAATTACATGGCCGGTTATG
The DNA here is from genome assembly GCF_016745375.1 of Pimephales promelas. Next base: position 18,035,637 of record NW_024121144.1, read on the forward strand.
AATAATTATTGTGAACTGAATGTCGGAGATAGTGGAAAGCGGTTTAATATGGCATGAGTAAACATTGAAGAAGAAAACATGCCTCTATTATCTCATCCAGAGCCGATTTCTTTTTCTTGTCCTTGGAGTCTCCGCCGTGGGCAGACTCTTTCCTTTTCACGGAGGCTGCAGCTTTAAGGGCACTAGGACCCAAAGTGTTGCTATAGAAGTAAAAAAAAAACATGGTTATCATCGTGTCAGTGTGGATTACTTCCCCCAAACTACAGCTATAATGCTTCACAACACTGTTTACCTTGTTTTGGAGGGTCCCGCTAAAGCAACGTCCAAGTTAAAAGCTATTTTCTCATCTTCATTCTTTCGCTTCAGTTCTGTGAACACTGGTTCCTCCTGTAGACACATAGACATTGAAAATCTGAGCAAGAAAACACTCCGAAAAGGCTTTTTTTCAGCGCACAAACACACCTCCGGCTCCTTGCCCTCGCGACCACGGCGAACTTGGTCTTCGATGAACTTGGCGCTGCGTTCTTCGTCGTCCAGATCCTGTTTCTTCTTTCTCTCCAGCTCCTCCTGTCGGCGGATTGTCTCCGGATCACGGTCGATCCACTGGATGTACCAGCCTTTGGGGGTCTCATCCACTTTGCAAAAACCTGGACACAAAATCTGAATGAGACATCTAATACTGCCGTTTTATGTATATACTTCCTAGAACTAGTCAGTGCGAAAGGCCTTAATAATTTTAGGGGCGATTAATCAGAAAAATATGCAATTAATTAGTTAATTTAATCATTTGAAAGTACTAGAAATAATATAAAAACAAATAATAAGTGCTTTCTATTTTAATATATTTTAAAATGTAATTAAGCTTAATTTTCAGCGTCATAACATAAAATCAATCTAATATGCTGATTTGCTTATATTATGATCAATGTGCAGCTTAATACTTTTGTGGAAACCGTGATTTTTTTTTTAAATAGAAAGTTTGAAACAACATAGATTTAATTTTTTTGTAACAATTTAAATGTCACTTTTGATCAATTTAAGGAATAAAATAACTAATTTCTTTTTAAAAAAGTAAATAAAAATCTTATAGACCCACCCCTCTGCACAGTAATGTATATAATGCATATATGAGGAAGAGAATTCTGTCCAATGCATTTAACGCTTGCCTTCTCTCCCGAGCCATTTGGTGAAGTCGGTGAGAGTCTCCCACTGCGTAGAGTTCATGTGAATGTGTTCCCGATGACTGATGTACTCATTATACACAATGTTATTGTGAACTCGCTTGGTCCCTGCAAAAACAAACACAGACCATCTCAGCGTTCATTAATGGAACAAGCTCAAATTTATAGGATTTGCAATAAACTAATAATCCAAAACAGCAATGACTTACCAAAACGTCTTCGGAGCAGCTCTAAGAATTCACTTTTGAACTCCCTATAAATTAGATTTTCAAATAGATTTGATTTCAATGATGGATGGATGTATGGATATATGGACAAAATAGTGTGTTGACTTACTCTGAGAAGTAGTTCATGAACTGGTTGGGGTTCTCTGAAGCCAACAGCAGCTGTCTCTGATGAGACTCAGACATGCAGTGACATTTAAAGCCGTTCTGCAGTCAAGAGAGATCATGTTAGTCGAGCTGTCAACTGGACCTTTAAACATGCCTGCCCAGGTAGATGGTACACTAGGTTTTGAAACACAACCTATAATGCTTAGAATAATCACTAATAGCCCAAAAAGGTGCTTGACGAAGACTTGATGATCGCAACACTGCAATAAATACTTCTCTGTGGCAGTTGTATCAGTGTGTGGACATAATGTTTGTATTTTGCTTTAGTTCAGCTCATTAGGTTGAGACACAGCCAATGATGCCCAACACAGTCAAAGCATACAATGCCCAAACATATATATTTATATATATTTACATTTAGCAGGTTAGACACAACCTATGATAATCAAACAAGTTAGAATTCCTAGAAATACAGTTTAGAAAGTTTGTGACAGCCTATATGATATCCAACAATGCTGTCTAGGTAGGGAGCACACTAGACTGAGACAGCTAACGTTAGTGATGTCCAAAAGTGCTGTCTAGGACACTAAATAAAATATAGGATTCATAATCAGCACTTATATTCATAACTGACATTATATAACATTAAAACTATAATAATAAATACACACCAATTGAGTTTTCTTGAAGAATGAAAACCACATTCACGTAAACTTACTTCATCTCGACACTGTTTCTGGCACATTTGACAATACCAGCGCAGTTTCTGGAGGCCTTTGGCTTTGATTCGGTTACCAATCGCTTTAGGACTCAGAAAATCTGCTTTACCCATTTTAAACACACACAAAAATCACGGGAATTATTGAGAAAATAACACTTTCCAGTGTCTCAACGCTCCTCGCGCTTCCTGGCGTCGTCGTGACGCGTCGCGTACACTTTTGCGTGTTTCGTCACTGATCTGTGTGTTCGCGTAATATCGCGAGATTAGTTTCTGAGCTTTATTTGCGCATGCGCAGACTGGCGGCTCCGACCGACCTTCAGTGAAGTGAACATGTTCGCCAGGACCAGCGCGGCGTTGTTCCTCCCACAATGGTGAGTATTTATGGTTTTATATGATCTCTAAATATGTAATAGAATGCATTTAACCAGCATTTCTACTTTATATGCGAACATTGTGTCATTTGGTCAATGAAAAGCAGTTGAAATAGAGCAAGGACGTGCTGAACTTTAGGCCGCAGTGAGCTTAAGCCTATGACAGCGGTGCGCGACATGACATTTCTATTTTTATTAAGTTTACTTTACTGTTAATAAGCTAAATAAATAGTGCGTATATACCAACGAGTTGAATTGAAACTGTTTGTGTGTAAGTTAAATCGTGCTATCTTGTCGTGTTATGGCAAGTGTTCTTATGCAGGGTTTGCTCTGCATTCAATATAAACTCAATTGCTGTCATATTAATGGATGTATAATTATTCAAAGAGCTATTGTATTGTGTTTGTTGATGAAAGTAACCTTTATAAATGTGTCTTGCAGTGGGCAGGTCAGGAATATGGCTACCTTGAAGGACAGTAAGTAAAGTTTCCTTTTCCTTTATAAAAGGTAAACCTTAATGTCTTTATAAATACACAAGTTTCTGACCAGTGTTTCGTTCTGTAACCAGTCACTTTGCGGTTGAAGTCCATCAAGAACATCCAGAAGATCACCAAGTCCATGAAGATGGTGGCAGCTGCAAAGTATGCCAGGGCTGAGAGATCCCTGAGGCCTGCCCGGGTTTATGGCACGGGCAGTATGGGTATGCAGTTTATAATCCACAAAAGTCAAGTGCATAAACACTCTGAAATTAATTTTGAATGTTATATTTTTTTTCTTCATATTTGTGTTTAGCGCTCTATGAGAAGGCTGAGATCAAGGCTCCAGAGGAAAAGGGCAAGCACTTGATCATCGGCGTGTCATCTGACCGTGGTCTATGCGGTGCCATCCACACCAGTGTGGCCAAAGCCATGAAGAGTGAGATCACTAAGCTCACTGGTGCCGGCAAAGAGGTCATGATTGTCAATGTGGGTGACAAACTCAGAGGTCTGCTCTACAGGTATCCCTCTTTCTCAGTCTTGCCTCTGTAATTCCCCTAGGTTTTTTTTTTAGGCACATCACTTTAATCGCTTTCCTTCTGTAATCCCTCAGGACTCATGGCAAACACATCTTGATCAACTGCAAGGAGGTGGGCCGCAAGCCTCCCAGTTTTGTGGATGCTTCCATCATTGCCACAGAGCTGCTGGACTCTGGTTATGAGTTTGACCAGGGAACCATCGTATTCAACAGATTCAGGTTTGTCACACAATGCACTTAAAATAAAACTGAAGCAGTGCAAAATATTTTTCTCTTGGTTTTGATGTGGATTTGTGTTCTCTACAGGTCTGTGATTTCATACAAGACAGACGAGAAGCCTCTGTATTCTGCTGAAACCGTTGCAAACTCGGGTATTGTTTCATTACTCAAATTATCAAAAACTATCTGTAAGGCAGCTTATTTCCCTGACTTTAACTCTTTTACTCTTCTTAGCCATCACTACCAGCTCTAAAATGTAATCAATTGACACTGAAACCCGAATCAAATCCATTATTTGTTGTGCGTGTTGTTCAGAGAACATGGGTATCTATGATGACATTGATGCTGATGTGCTGAGGAACTATCAGGAGTTTTCTCTGGTCAACCTCATTTTTTATGGGATGAAGGAGTCCACCACCAGTGAACAGAGCGCCAGGATGACCGCTATGGACAACGCCAGCAAGAATGCTTGTGAGACATCTTATGTCATTGTCTTTGCAGTTTATTTAATGGGACTTTTATGGCCTATATTCTTATTAACAGGAATTTGTTCCCTCTCGTACCTTTATCTGTCTTTCTCATTTGCAATCTTGTTTTTTTCCCCCCTATTCATCAGCTGATATTATTGAGAAACTGACCCTGACCTTCAACCGAACCCGCCAGGCCGTCATCACCAAGGAGCTCATTGAGATCATTTCTGGAGCTGCTGCTCTGTAAGAAGTTTTTTTTTTTCTCTCTCTTTATCCTATTAATAACCCATGCATGCCATCTCTCCTCCTTCATTGTTTTTATTGATGGAATCAACCATTTCTGATGCCTAGTTCTGTTACAGGCACAACATAGTCACTGTTTAAATTTTCTTTTTTTTTACATTTTAAAGCTTTTATGAACCCACATTAATCAAATATCCATCTTCCCCTCACAAACTTTCCATGATTTGCATGCATTCATCATTCACAGGAACTGAGGCATGATTGAGGTAACATCCTGCAGCAGACTAATAGGATATATTGAGTGCTTGTAGAGAAACGGCATAGATAATAGATTTTTGTTTTCCTGATTCCTGTATAAGATTTTATTTTGTTGCATGCAGTAGGTTCTTTTAGTGGGTTTCGTTGTTTTAAAGGGTTAGTTCACCCAAAAATTAGTAATTACTCATCCTCATGTTGCCCCAACCCTGTAAGACCTTCGTTCATCTTCGCAACACAAATTAAAGCTACACTGTGTAGCTCTTTTAGTTTATTCTTAGCTTAAAAACACTTAGTTCTTTCAAAAATACATGTGCTCATTAATGTATATTTACTTTGTTCAAGTAATGAAGTATTCTCGTGAGTGTATAATATGCCATTGAAAATACATACGGGTAAGGCGTTCTAATGTTGGTCGCCATGTTGACCCTCCATCTTGAAAGTACATTAGCCAAAGAGGGACATACCCGTTAATTCAAGCTTCGCCTTTCGCGTTTACGTTTGAGTTAACACTCACGGACGAGGTCGAACTGGAAGCCATGTTAATCTTGGACTTCATTGGCCACCGTAGGAGTTAAAACGAAATCGGAATTGAGAGGAACAGAAACTAATATTCACTGGATGGTCATATACCTTTTCACCGCTAGATGGGGGTAAAAATCACACATTGTAGCTTTTAAGATATTTTTGATTAAATTTGAGAGCTGGATCACTCCTCCATACTAGTCCATAGGCTTCTTGAGGGATTGAAACTTGCCGGCCTTGAAAAGTCATTAAAGACGTCGATAAAATAGTCCAAGCGGCTTAATCTTAAGTTTATCAAACGACGATAAAACTTTTTGTGCGCAAAAAATAATGACTTTATTTCAACTATTCATTTACTTCTCTCTCTGCCTCGAGTCAGGTTCCTAGTTTAATAACGTAAGCTTCTTTTATTGTACATCACACACATGACCAGCGTCGGCCAATAGTGAGCCTACGTGAGACGTAGCTCTACGCTATCACACTACGTTAACTGACTACAGGCCCGTAGAGAAGGAAGTGAATAGTTGAAATAAAGTCGTTATTTTTGTTTGTTTTTGCGCACAAAATCACTTGGACTATTTTAACGACGTCTTTAATAACTTTTCGAGGCCGGCAAGTTTCAATCCCTCAAGAAACCTATGGACTAGTATGCAGGAGTGATCCAGCTCTCAGATTTCATCAAAAATATCTTAATTTGTGTTCTCGAAGATGAACGAAGGTCTTACGGGGTTGGAACAACATGGGGGCGAGTAAATACTGACAGAATTTTCATTTTTGGGTGAACTAACCCTTTAAAGTAGTTTGGTTTTGGTCAAAATGGTGATTGATGGCAATTAAATGGAGTAAAATAGCTTGTTAGACAGTGACACTTACGACTTCGTCTTATCGATTTGGCCCGAAACGCATTCTAAGCAAATACGTGACTTCAAATGATTCAATGCATACTTGATTTTTATGTGCCGGTTTTCTAAAATGTTGACGTTCATTTACTTTCAAATAGAATATGTTTCTGGCCTTGACCTGACTTATTTAAGGTCTGTTCACACCCATATGAATGTTCATCACTTGAAACAAAATTCTGAAAAGTATGGCAGAAGGGCTGAATGAATGAAAATTCACTCTCTGTCAGTGGGTGGCGCTTTTGTAACCGCATAAATAAAGCGATAAACGAGATTCATCCGAAAACGCGTACTTCCTTTTTATGTAGTCGGAAGTATGTCTGAATTCAGTACTTATAAGTACCCGGATGACCTACTACTTCCAAGGAGATTCTCAAGTGTACATACGATGGACATCTTTAGCACTCGTACGTACTCGTAGGTCATGATGACTACGGCTTTTTTAGCACTCGTACGTACTCGTTCAAAATAAGCACCTGCTAGAGATCATATGATTTCGGACTGATCCAAGTACTTGTGTGTGCCAGTTTCTCCATTCACTGTCGCTTGGCACAGTTGTCTGTTCGTGAGCGCCACCAAGTTGTCATTTTATGTAACTGCAATGACCCTGTGCAAGTGACCATTAGCGCAAATCTTATTGGTTGGCCAGGTTTTTTCACTGCGATGAATGAAATTAGAACAACTCTCCATATAAAATGCCACATTGATTAAAAAAAAAAGGCGCATTAACATTTAAATAAAAAAAGAGATTTTCACACCGAATTGTCTTTGTGTGAACAGGCCTTCAGAGTGTTTTTATTATCTCTAAGATGGTTTGGTTTAATTCTTTGAATAAATGGAGGTTGGAGCAGGCTTCACTCAAAGTTTATACCTCAAATTGTTTTAAGAGTGCTGGCCTAATAATGACAATGCCTGTATGGAAGAGAGAGGCCGCACTTTGCATATACAGTTTTATTATACATGTATAAAAAGTGTATAATAAAACTGTATATGCAAAGTGCGGCCTCTCTCTTCCATACATGCATTGGTTTAATTCTTTACACTCATCTTACTTTCCTCAAGGTTCATATGTCTACGGTTTATGTTTGAAATGTACTAAATGTGTTTATTTTTCTGGTTACAGATAAAGTGGAGCCCTGCAAACTTCCGGTGTGGTTCTGGCGCTCATGCTCTTCAATTCAGTCACCTGATGTAAAATTGAGTTATAAATGTGCTTCTGTTTGTACACTATCAGTGAAAATAAACCTCTTACAGAGAAACATCATCCATTTGATTTCTCCAGTCTATTTCTAGTGCATGTACTGATCAGCTTTGATGTCCTCTTAAGAAAATAAATACGTTTCCCGACTCGTGCTTGCTTTCCTTTGGAATTAAAGCTTGTGAACTCTTCTTTGAAGAAACTGGCTCGGCTACGCTCCGAGGTTATCAATACACCGAGCATTTGAAGAGAAGACGTCTGCCAAAACACTAGGTCAATCCTTCCAATAAACCCTCTCTGGCGTTTACGTACTTTGCTTAAAGCCGTATTAAGTTACTCTGAACTGATTACTGATAAACCCAATTGACTTAACGGCATCCTTATTGTTCTCTCTTATAATTGCCAATCAAAACAAGTTTAGCCTCCTTGTTATCCATTTGAAACTCAAGCCCGGCCAGCCACCACAGTATCAGATTAAATGATCGAGCTGCGGTGTTGGGTGTCTGGATCCATGAAAGGGTGAATTTGGGGGTCACTGATTTTAGAAGAGGGTCTGATCTATTAAAGTAATGGACAAGTTGAAAGTTTGACCATATGGGTCACTCATGTATTATTTAATCAGCTGCCACAGGAGCTCAGATTCTGATGGTTATCATCTGAAAACTGATGCGCATCACCATACCCAGACGCTTTTTTTTTTTTTTTCTGAGGACATTTTTATTGAGTCATCTGAGTTCAGTGGCAATTGTTTATAGATGTTGTTTTAGTGCACATTATTTTTTTTAGGCATGATTATTTGGGAGAAAATGATTAATTACATTTATGGCATTCAATCTATACCTCATTAATAATTAAGTTACCTTTTAGCATCATAATTGGCTTGAAATTTACATACAGTAGATTTTTATCAGCATAAAATCTCAGTGGTGACATGGATGTTTCTGTTTAAAAATATAAAATCTTTCTCATACAGCTTTTTCCTGAGTAAAAAATGTAAATTTAATATGAACTTTTACTCTAAAGTTATAAAAATACCATAATTATTCTGTAAACTGCCATAGCAGGTTAGTACTAATAATTAATATTACATTAAAATGATTATCATACATTTGTGTAAAATATACGGATGATGATGTACTAAAAGCACAATATTCACTTTTTTTAATACAAGATCATTCACAATATTTTTGGGTAAATCCTACTAATACACTAAGATACAATAATAAATGTGCATTCAAACAAGAAAAACAAAACAGAGAAACAATAACCCAGTGCAAAGTACAATACAATAATAGAAATGTAAAATACAAAAGAAAACAAATCAGTTACACTTTATTTTAAGATGTCCTTGTTACTGTGTAATTGTATATTTAAGTGAGTGATTGAAATTAACTATATGTACTAAGGGTTAGGGTTTGGATGGTTTAGGGTAATAATTATGCGTAATTTAAAAATTATTACTACAGTATATGGTAATGTGTAACAGGGACACTGTAAAATAAAGTGTTACCAAAATCTATTTATGCAACAATATCATACTTGCTCACAATGTATACTGATAATGTTAGTGATGGTGTGATGACATAAAAGAGGTTTCACTACTGATTACATTATTAAACCCAAATAAGTGTACTCTCAAAAAACTTATGAATGACATTAATACTCTCTGTTTTTTCTGTGTAGAGAAACCTTAAAACTACTTTACATTTATTTTGGATCTGCTCTCTCACAGTGACATTTTGGTGTGACATTCGTAATTATCAAATGTTATGTGAATCCTAACTTTGAATTTATATTTAGAAATGTAATTTTAGGTTTTCATCAATGTGAAAATAAAAGTTTTATTTATTGTATAAACCTTATTTCTCTTAGTTAGCTAAATTTCGCATTCACAAACGTCGATTTTCTAAATGCAAACTTGAAATGAAAATGTATTTTGAATCTATCGAGTTCTCTAAAAACGTAAAAAGCTATAAAAACACAGTGGCTTTGTTTAAGGGTTTGGCACTTAATCTGGATTGAAGACTGTAATTTTATTGTACAAACTAGTAAATAAAAGGAATATTATCGAAAAATGAATATTCAAGGCATTACAAACCACTGCTTTCCCACACACACTGCACTAACAGTAGGTGGTCTAATCGAGCAAGCCATAATCGATCAGACTCTCGGCTCTTCTGCGCATGCGTTATCGATTGCTCCACAATGTTTCGCTTGGGAAGTAAAAGATGGCGGCTCCTATGGAAGCGCCAATGTCCCTATTCATGTGAATGATCAAAACAAAGCCTTTACAGGCGCCGTGAGAGCGGGCTTTCGGGAGCGGAGAGATGTGTGAGAGTTACGCGCGCTCGCTGCTGCGGGTGTCCGTGGCGCAGATGTGTCAGGCGGTGGGCTGGGACGCGGTGCAGCTGAGCGCCTGTGATCTGCTGTCCGATGTGCTGGAGAGATACGTGCAGCAGCTGGCCCGGAGCTGCCACCGATACTCCGAGCTATGTGAGTCGTTTAACACTCCTTTCTGACCCTTACAGCAGCCTATGTTTTTAACCGTCTGTGTTGGAGTAACGTTAGTGTGCACTACATATAGTGGGTTTGTTGTGAAGCCCCGCCCACTACTAATGTTGTTAGCGTGCTAAGCTAACTAGCCCCTCAAATGGGTTTTTATTTTGTTGCTCTGGCGATAAAACGTTCTTAACGAACTGCTGTTAGTCCGTTTCTTTGGATTCTTAACACATTTTTTGTCATTTCAAGACGTTAGTTGTGAAGCTAGGCATCAAACGTCTTAGTTTGTATGTTTTGACAGCTGGCTAGAGGCTAGTTAGCTTTTATTTAGGCTAACAGTTATCAGCTTTTGCTTTAAAAGGCTAAATGTTGCCTAAAATAAAGTGAAATGTGAGATGGTATCCCTCTTGGAGCCTGAAATGTTTAAACCAGATCATGTGGAATAGTTTGCAAACGCAGTGTATGGATTCCCACTTGTTGCCATAGTGATGATGTAAGCTGCAGCATCATCATGCGACTGTGCAGATCCATGTGTCCAAAACAGTGTTGTTTTAGTATCATTCAGATACTGTTATTGTTTTTTTTAATCGATATTTTGAAGTAGCATCACTTTTTAAAGTTTAACTTAAGTTAAATTTAGTCTTCATCTGCACGTGCTAGTTGTCAAAAGTGAGTCTGCAAAAACATTGCTCATTGGGGTCCACGTGTTGTTGTTTTTATGCATTTAAATGGCCACGTATGGAAAGTTTTTGAAAATATTTGTTTTGAAAATAAAATATAAATGTTTTGAAAAACATTTATAAACCTTACAAAGCTTTTACTTCCAGAGCCCGATTGATGCGCACTATAACTAATATTATGACGTGGCTCTCAATGTAGGTGAATACTTGATTGTGATTGGTTGCATTCCACAACACAACTATGCTTTTTCTTTATTTTATTTTTCTTCCATATATTGCATAGCATAATCTCTCTCTCTTTTCTTTCAGATGGACGTACAGACCCTGGACTGAGTGATGTGGACCAGGCTTTTGGATTATTGGGAGTCAGTATAGCTGAACTTGAGGACTATGTGAATAACTTGGAGCCTGTTGGCTACCCACAAACTATCCCTCAGTTTCCCATCAGCAAGAGCAGCGTCCTGCAGTTTCCTGCCGCTGGCTTTGAAACGGATGCCCGTGAAGCCCTGAGGGGGGAAAGGAGAGACTACATCCCAGAGTACTTCCCTCCGCTCGTCTCACTGCAGGAAGGTACGTACCAACATCACTATACATGCCGAACTGAATATTCTTGTTGTAAATAATTTAACCCGGGGCGTACACTGTGCGAGTTTAGACAATCAGGAGCTTGAAGAAGGATTGATGATGTATACTTATTATTTATATGTTGTACATTTTTAAAAAAGTTACATAATCTACCCTTTTTTTGCAACTATATTTGATTGGCTGAACAAAAGTGGTATTCCGTTTGCGTTTTAACTTCTTGGTATTTTAAAAAAATATATAATTTAATGACAACACAATAAATATGTACACAACAATGATGACTTATTAATTACACTAGATATTTTATGTTTATTTAGTTGTTTAATTTACACAACCTGTGGTGTGTTTCTGTAAACACCAAAAGAAAAGAATCTTTAAAAAGATGTATCGTTTTTTTCATGTGATCATTGAAACGTTCCAGTAGAGAAATGGTAAAAAAACAACAACAAAAACAAAAAACTATTAATATCTTGACTTTAGTTCCAAATGTTTTCATTATTTCGGTTTGGTCAATGTTATTCTCTTGTAAATATTTTTAAACTGAAAAATAGACGTGGCTTGTTTTAACTCATTAACTATAGCAACTATTTCACAGTTTAACTCCTTTATTTGATAAACTGTTCTCTTAATGTAGAATGTACTTATGGTTGGTTAAATATACATAATCCTTTAAGATTATATTTACTTTCTCGCTGGGAAAATAATAATTTAGGAAGCAACTTTAGGAATAAACTTTAACGTGTACAAATCAACTACTAAGTTATACAATTTTTGATTGATGAAACAGTAAATTACTTGGTGAATTGTAAGGTGCATAGTTATTTAATCTGATAACCTTCTTTTGTAATAGGAAAATTGGATTGGTTCTAGTTTTGTATGTATTTCCCCATATTTCAATACCATATGTTAAGTACGGTGTGAACTATAAAGTAAATGTAATGCATTTTTGTTTAAAATATATTGCAACTTATACAAAATTGCAATCGTTTTTGATACTTTCTTCTGAATGTTAAAAATATGTGGTTTCCATGTCATTTTACAATCAATAATACTCTTTCTAATGCATTTTCATTAATAGTAATCTTGATCTCATTATTTAACTCTTTATTACTAAATACCATACATTTCGTTTTATTTAAATTTAGTGACAATTTATTCTAACCAAACCAATTCTTTAGTTTATACAATTCTTTCTCTACCACCAACACAAGCTCTGTAAGATTTGGGCCAGAACAATAAATTGTTGTATCATCCGCGAAAAGAATAAAATGTAAAACATCCGACACTTTACAAATATCGTTTATATATAACAAAAATAACTTGGGGCCCAAAACAGAGCCTTGCGGAACGCCACAATTAATTCTGTGAAAGCACGACGCAACTCCATTTAAATCAACATACTGAAAACGGTCTGTTAAATAATTTTCTAACCATGAATATACAATTCCCCTAAATCCATATTTTTTCCAGTTCATATAATAATATTCTGTGATCGATGGTGTCAAAAGCTTTCTGTAAATCCAAAAAAACTTACAAAAGGACCTTCCATGTTCCCTGAATGTTTTGTCTATGTTGTATCAACAATTTTGTGTAGTAATCTTTCTTTCCTTTGGTCACAACACGGCAAGGGTCAAATGAGCACATTGAGCAAAAAAAGTTGATCTTTGAAAAAAAAAAAAAGATGTTAATTTGACTTGTTTTTTTTTTTTGTTTGGTTTTTTTGTGGGCATTTAAGCCACACATTGATTTTACTTATCATGGCAAAGGTATCTAATAAATATAAAATTCAAAATTCAAAAAGTGGATTATGCACTATTGATCAAATGTTTTTTTTTTCAGCAAGGATGCATTCAATTAATCAAAATTGACCGTAGAAATGTATAATGTTACAAAATAAATACTGTTCTTCTGAACTCTATTCATCACAGATTCCTGAAAAATAGTTTTTATCATTACTATGATCGGAGATTTGTCAAATCAGCATATTAGAATGGTTTCTGAAGGATCATGTGACACAGAAGACTGAAATAATGATGCTGAAAATTCAGCTTTGCATCAGGAATAAATCACACATTAAACAATCTTAAAACAGTTTTGATAAATTGTGATAATATTTCACAATATTACTGTTTTTATTGTATTTTTGATCAAATAAATGCAGCCTTGTTGCGCATACGAGACTTTCATAAACATTTGAAAATCTTACCGAACGGCAATGTATATTAGCCATGTGGTAATGTCTGTTTTTAGCTCTTTATTTCCTTATTTTTTATTTTATTTGGAACTTAATGGAGTCATCTGGCATAATACAAATTTGTTAACTTGTTTTGTAGGTGTGTAACAGGCTCTTTCACACCTTTTACATTCACAAACAGCTATAGTACACACTAGAAAGGCAATATCGAAAAAGCACAATGGGGCACTTTAAGGGAATAACATAGTTTAATATGAAAAACAGTGGAGTATCACTTTAACATAACTTGTTGCGAGGATGACAATTCACACGAATGTCTATCGTACGAGAAACAATATAACAAAGTCTGTACCAGTTGACCCATTTCCACTGTCACGCAATATCATGCCGTACTCATGCCCATCTTGCCAAAAAGCATTGACATGCGGCCACATTGGATGAGTTCCATCCTATACAGCAACACACACACACACACACAGAGACCTACGTATCCCATGATCCCCTAGCTCTGCAGTCTTTCACTCTCACTCCATCCGGCTCACACACACACTCGCCTTCTCATCACACACAGCGGAGGCTGTGCCAGTGGGTGGTGGATGGGCGGACATGATCAGGGTTGTTTCGGGTCGGACAGGAAGATATCTGGCTGTGAGGTGTGTTTGCGGGTGTCGGTGTGTGTGTGAAACAGGAAGTCGGCGGGCTGTAGGCTTTCAGCCATGTGTGTGTGAGAAGCTGGCGGAGGTCCGGCCCGGATGGCAGACATCCCAGGTGAGTGTGTGTGTGTGTGTGTGTGAGAGTCCAGCCAGGGTAGGGGGTCTAACTGGGTTTGGAGCCAGCGCTCAGCTGGATGCCCCTCTGCCAGAAGAAAGACTCAGAGTCTCTTTTTCTCCCTCTCCACCATTTCCATTTTCTTTCTTTTTTTCCCCGTCTCCCGTTTCTTCCTCATAGATCAGTCGGAGGCCGTATTACACCGCGACACACTCATGCCACAAATCTACATGAGCATGTATTGACAAAAGTTTAAGCATACAGTGCATTTTTCTATAATATAGAACATATATTATATGTATTTCTCTCCAAACCACAAAGGTTTTGGAGCCCCGCTGTGTGTTTGAGTGTTACGAACACCAATGGGGTTTTTGTGTGGTTTGTATTTTTAGTGCTACTTGCTTAAGCAGACTTCTATTTTACATTGATTTGAACAAAGTATTAAATGTTTAACTTATCCTGCACTATTGCAAAATGAGCCAACAAAATAAAATATTACCATAGATTTACATTGAAGAAATGACCTGAGATGTATCTACGTAGAAACCAGAATTTTAGGACTTCAAGGTGTGTTAATTTGATATGTGCCAAAACACCCTATGGAAAACCCATAGCATATATACAGTATATATATATATATATATATATATATATAAAATACAGTATACAGTATATATATAATATATATATTATATATATATATATATATATATATATATCTTTTTTTGTATTGGTGCATTTTCATATTTTCATTGGAAAATTTAAGTAATTTTATGTGCTTCTGCCAGTATTTCTTTTATATTTATTTATATTCTATTTACCATTCATTTTTTTGTTTTGTTTTTCAGGACTGAAACTTATTTTATTTTATTATTTCTAATTTAATTGAAAAAACTTTCATATTTTTTTTTCATCTAATATTTATATTTTATTTACATTTTTTAAATATAAAAGCAAGTATGCATTGCAACCTCATTGTAAAAGTTTATTTGCATGTAACATTCTAGTCGTTAGTAAGATTCACTTCTGCAGTAGCATATTTAGCCACAGGTTGGCGCTATCTGACCACATTTGTGCTCTTAACTTCGTCTGAATGTCTGTTTCTGATCTTCATTTCTCTTATACTGTGTGATACCCTGTGAATCAAGATTTTAATTTGATATAAATGTTAAAAAATATTTTTGCTGTCCCTAGATGGCTTGGGTCAGGATATTTTATATTGTGTGTGTTTATCTTCCGTCAAAAGAAATATCTTAGCACATCTCTCCTTCACAAGCCACAAAATTTGAGGTACCACTCATGGCTTTATCACAAACAATTAAACACTGACCCTGAGATTACCCTGATTCACCCAACACAATAAAAAGTGTTTTTTTGAGCATTGCAGTTTTGGAATAATGATGTTATTGCGATTACAATTTCATTACATTAACATATTCTACAGACTCGTTGCCACTGGTTCGGTGGTGGGTTTTCTCCCAGTCAACAGGCTCTTGTTTGTCTATTGTGTGGGAGCGTATTGTTGTTCAGTCCTGAGGGAAGAAGGTAATGGGAGGTAGAGAGAGAGCGATTGCATCTGTACACTGAAATTACCAGTGATCACACAGGCTGATAAAGTCTCTCCGTCTATGCAGAGAGAGAACAAGATTAAGACGACTGCTCTGGAAATTTACAGCTGCAAAAATCAAACCATACACGAACGGATTTCAGTTTGTCGCCGATCCCAGTGTGTGGAGCAAGAACATGGTTCTGTTTCAGTTAAAGGGATAGTTCACTTTGAAATTAATTTTTTTTATGTTTTAGCTCCCCAAGATGTAGGTGTCTTTGTTTCCACAGTATTTTCAATTTTGATATTTTTAGGTCAAACCGTTCTTGTCTGTCAGTCATATAATGGAGGTCTATGGTCACCACCTTAAAGAGCATGCACAGAGAAGTCCAAATTAAACATGATTTAATGACTCGTAAATGTAAGTACACATTGATGGCCTAAGACATGAAACGAGCGGTTTGTGTGAGAAAACGAACAGTATTTATATCGTTTTTGCCTCTTGTAATCACAATCCCGTCCAAGTACTCTGAGGACGAGGGCGCTTCTGTCTGCGCAAGCGCCGGAAGTGATCTAAACGTATTTAGATATACAGGAAATTGCAATAGAAGACGATTACGATATATAAACAGACAACGATGATTTTTTTTTTCGCAACTGTGAAAGAGATCACTTCCGGCGCTTGCGGAGACCCTGTGCCTTCAGATCAGTTGGACATGGCTGTGATTACAAGAGGTAAAAACGATATAAATACTGTTCGTTTTCTCACACAAACCGCTCGTTTCATGTCTTAGGCCATCAATGTGTACTTACATTTACGAGTCATTAAATCATGTTTAATTTGGACTTCTCTGTGCATGCTCTTTGAGGTGGTGACCATAGACCTCCATAGACCTCAAATAACTAATGTTAGGGAAATCTGTTAATATTTTGTTGCACGTTTCTGAAATAAAAAAATAATAATAATATCGGCCGATATATCGGAATATCAGATTTTAAAACCAACAAATATTTGTATCGGTATCGGCCTTAAAAATCCTTTATCGGTCGGGCTCTAGTACAGTGCGACATATTACGATCTGACTTTATTAGAAACCTGTGTGGAATGGAAATTTGGACCAGTGAGATTCGGATTTGGTGGGCCTACCCAGCGTAACCCCACAAAACAGGATGTCCTGTTGCTTATTGCTTATCGCCATCTTGACTCTTTAAGATAGAATCTGAGATTTACTTAAAAGAGACAACTTTTCACATTCTCATGCTTGGTTATCACATCTAACAAACCTGTCAACTTTGCTTGCTTTGTAGTCATCTAAGTGTTTTGCATATACACCACTTGGAGAATAGACAATTTTGCTGAAATGAATGCATGCAATATACGGGGATCTGCTCGTTCTGTCGTGTCGCATGCTTAGGTTACATCAGAAAAAAACACGTTACCGATTCTAACTTTAGCTTTGTCATTTTCCAAGCCTTGTATTGAGTCCCTTTCCATCATTAACACAATCATCCCGTCGACAGAGCTGGTTTTGTTGCATCTCATCGCGCCGCTCTCTCTCTGGAAGTGTTAGACACTGCGAATCTCCTTGTCCAGAGGTGCTGATTATTACCTCAGTCTCTGCTGGCGTTCTGTTAACTTCTGAATTGAGCGAGCGCTGTATTTGACTCGCTTCGTTATCGTCTCTTTTCAAAGCTTCACAAGGGCGTAAAAATGATTAGAGGAGAGCCTGACAATGCATGAAGAGATTTGCACAGTTTCCGTAGATGTCAGGTGCAGCCGTTACACTCTAAAAAGAGAAAAGGATGAATATTAAAGGCCTCCGTCTTTTCTCCCTTTCTTCCGCCGCGACATTCACATCTTCTTTAGAGAGAATAAGGGCCCAGGGCCCGCTCTGATTGGTGAGGGCACGCTCCCGTAACCAGGAGAATCCCACCTGATGAAAAGAATTTTGTCTTTTAAGTATAATAGTCATTACCGTCTCACTTTCTGTCTCTCCCAGGTCAGTTTCTACCCGACGTGTTGCTGGTTCATGCGCCAGAGCCGGCGTCTGGTCCGCGAATCCTGAACGTGTTTTCAGGAACATATTTTAGCAAAGTATTATTCATTTTTATTGTTATTTTTTTTATGGACCGGGATATCTCGCGGTTAGCGGTTCCTGGTTTGAGAGGGGTCAGTGCTTTCTGCCATTGAAACATGTGGAACGGTTCCAGATTGGGCACTGGTACCGTATCGGTAGAAAAAGGGCTTCGGTGTGCTGTTTGTGTCTGTCTGTGACACTCTCGCTGATGTAGTAACTCCTGTATTATCTCTCTCCCCTCCTCTTATCTCAATGTATTTCCCTTCCTCGTCCCCCTTTTGCTCATGGAGAGAGAGGGCTATCTGCTCTTTGTAGTTTTCTGACTATTTATGTCGGACAAGGTCAGAATCGTTTAAACTTGCCTGGCTCCCTCAGACCCGAAGATAAGATGAGAGCAGAAAGGATTGGGATCGATGGAGGAGTGCAGATTTATTCTCCTCTCTCTCTCTCTCCTCCCCTCTCTTTCTTTGTCTCTCGTCCATCCCTCTTGCTCTTTTTACAGAGGTGTGGCGCCTTCGGATCCATTTGTCTTTTTTACTTTCCGTTTCGTCGGGCCCTTTAAAATACTGTACCTAAACGGGCCACTTTGCTCATCCAGATCAAATCAGAGCAAATTAAAACGCTATCAAATAAATCTGACGGACAGCTTGTTCTTGCGGGACCAGAGGATAAGCTTTTTAGATGTAGTTATATGCCTTAATTGAATAGCTCACCCAAAAATGAATATTCCGCCGTTATTTAATCACACCTCGTGTTTTTCTAAACTTTCTTTTTTAACAGAAAACTAAAAAAAACACAAAATGGATGTTTAGATTAGAGCTAGACCGATATATCGGCAGGCCGATATTTTCCAAACTATCGGTATCGGCAGTTATAATGGTCACGAGACATACATTGCTTGAATAACAATTAAAAGAACATACCGATCAGTTCTCTTAACTCAAATAAGCATGACAAAATTTGTCATGTCCAGTATTAAGCCGAGTAAAGTGGAATTAGCTAGTAATAGTTACGTTACGTTGTTACAGTGTAGTTGACTGACTGTCCTTTTAACTTTTGACAATGTGACTGAAGTATTTCTTCAATAGCGTGTGACAGTTATAGCAATGAGACACATCATCTCTCCTTGGCCTGTTATATTGAAAATGTGTGTTTTACAATTTGCAGTATAATGTTATCCATTGCTAAATTATGTCTAGCTAGCTAAAGCCACTATCATCAGTCTGTTCTGTTGTGACAATAAAAGAAACAAGTTTCTTTTTAAAATGCATTATCATATTATTTTAGTTCAAACTCATAAATATCTACAAATAACTAGTGTTAGGGAAATCTGTTAATGTTTTGTTGCCCGTTTCTGAAATAAAAAAATATATAAATATCGGCCGATATATCGGAATATCGGATTTTAAAATCGGTTTAAAACCTTTATTGGTCGGGCTCTAGTTTAGATATAATGAGGTTTGGAGGTGGTATGAATGTATTTAAATTCACAATTTCTTAATGTTATAAGATTAACATATAACATATAACACGAATATAGAAATATTAAGTGATTAAAAAACTGAAATGAGTAGGTAGGATGAGTCTTTGCCACTGAATCATTCACTCAATCCATTCGTTCAAAACGGCTGATTCATTCAGGAATGAAGCAAGTCTTTATGAATGGGTCATTGAATCATCGACTCATTCAAAATCGCTGTGACTTTGTTTGGAACTGTTTCCATTTACAAAATAGAGCACAATCTGACAATATTGTGCCTGAAATGTAATAAAAAAATGTTGTTTATTAAACTGTTGTATAAAATCAACATCACATTTGCAGTTGTGCTGATATTTGGGGAAAACTGCAGTCTTGCTCATGTGATATTGCTTAACTACATCATATTATGAATATTAGAAATATTTTTTGCACCCATGTCTCAAATTTTGGTTGCATTTTTGACCCAAGCCGCTCATTCCGGACCCTGTTTATGATAATCCGATATCTGATAATGAGATTTACAAGATTATAAGTAGAGCCCGACTGATAAAGGATTTTGAAGGCTGATACTGATACAAATATTTGTTGGTTTTAAAATTCGATATTCCGATATATCGGCCGATATTTTTTTTTTTTTTTTTTCAGAAACGCGCAACAAAACACTAACAGATTTCCCTAACATTAGTTAATTGTAGTTATTTATGAGTTTGAACTAAAATTATATGAAAATGCATTTTAAAAAGAAACTTGTTTCTTTTATTGTCACAACAGAACAGAGGTACATCAAAATATATTAGTTCTGATAAAAAAAATAATAATTAGTCCCTACATTACCTTATAAGCTACTTTATAATTACAACGTCAGCTTGCTTGTCCCTTTACCTGCACTTTTTAAATTCTTTCCATCAAGCTACATCAAATCATTTTCAATCATCAGTTGCTGCCTACCTTCTAAAACCTACTATTTAGCGATTCTAAATCCATTACGGAACGGCAGTCTGCAACGCACACTTCGCGTCGTTAGATTTCACACACGTGTAAAAAAGTGGCGCATTATACACGAGTGTCGCCAACAGGGACGGTGTAGAGTGCCCTCTGGTGGACAAACTATACAACTCCAACACTCATAACATGGTTGAAGCGTGTTTCATCCATTTTTATTTTATTTTTGAAATATTAATTTATCGGCCATTATAACTGCCGATACCGATAGTTTGGAAAATGCCTAATATCGGCCGATAATATCGGCCTGCCGATAAAACGGTCTGGCTCTAATTATAAAAGTTACAAGTTTATTTATATCGCCTTTTAAGCGCGCAAAGAACCTTCTCTTTATAATCATAAACCTGTCACTCATCTCTTCAATTTTGTTATAATGGAAGGGCGTACAGAACTGAGCACTACACAAAAACTGAGTGGATTCTGATTCACTTAAACACCTTTAATTCACCATTGCATTGCAAATGAATTTGGAAAATGCACTATATAAGTAAACTTGCCTCACATACCATTTCATTCAACACAAATCCAAATGTGTGCACTTCAAGTCGCTTAGGAAAATGTTAAGGAATATTAAGGAAAATGCGGAAGAGTCTTGCCTAAAAGTCTCCATTTACTTTCATTGTATAGAAAAGAGCAGGTGGGACATTCTTCAAAATATCTCCTTTCGTTCTTCACAGAAGAAATTCATATGGGTTTTATCAACAAAAGATGACAGAATTTTCTTTTTTTGGTGTGAACTATCCATTAAATGTGTTTGTTAGGTGCTGTCGAGTGAGCTCTGTGTGTAGAGGGAAGCCTCTGGTCTTATGTTACTCTGTCGTGGCTTTATGATAGATGGCTCAACCCAACCCTACTGCCCCCTGTCACAACCGTTTACCTCCCCCCGTCAGCCGACTGCGCGGATGAGAGTGTGTGTGTGTGTGTGAGAGAGAGAGAGACAGAGAGGGCCGTGTTTGCTCGTTGGCACTGTCTGACTGACAGGTCTGGGATGACCCCCTGCTGCACTGGGCCAGGTACCGCAAGCCCATCGAGAGAGTGTGTTGAACGGTAGACAGACAGGAGCCGGCTATTGGGCTCGGTGGAGAGGTCACCTGACCCA
This sequence comes from Pimephales promelas, assembly GCF_016745375.1. The sequence continues at coordinate 18,056,996 of NW_024121144.1, forward strand.
GGATCAGTCCTGGAGAGAGCGTGCTGCCCTCCTCTGCCCAGGTGTGCTAATACAAAACGTGTGTGTGTGTGCCATGGATTTCCACTTGTATCTTTTATTCCCAGTCCAAACTCTCACGTTCTCTCAGGTTTCTCTCATAATTAGGCGACTTGAAAGCACATTCGGTGAGATCTTCATAAAACACATAATCCACTCCATTTTTTTTTTACGTCTCCCAAAGAATCGTTTGATTCTTTTGTCACACGCTTCCCGTTTTCCAGCACGTCCTATTCTTTTCGTCCTTACCGTCGCTCTCTTTTCATTCTCTCTCTGTGGCGGTTTTGTGTCCTTCGTACTAAACTTGATCCTCTTCGTAGCTGAAGCGTGTGTGCAAGTGTAAAGTCTTCAAATACAGGTATGAGCTAAGTCAAGCTTATTTTGTCTCTATGAAGTTTCATGTCACGGCATGATGTGATCGAGTTAGAAGTTTACAGGTGGATCAAGATATTTTGTGTCCGTATTATGGAAAAGTATTGCCTATTTTTTTCTTTGAAACTTGGGATGCACCAATTGAGAAAATTATTCTGTATTGTGGTCGACATATGGTGGTTGATATTATAAATCTGTAGATGATTATGTCTCAGAATGAGTTGCACGCTAGTTGAGGGTCTTATTGGATCAGTGTTTGTGTTTGTTCACATACACATACATCATGTTCACATACTGAAATATCGAATGGTGTCATTAGAATTCAAGTCAAATGCGTCACCAATGTAAATTCGTCTAGCTGATTAACAGATAAGAAATTGTTGAAATTGTGAGAATATTAAAAGCATCCACAAAAATAACTGAAAAAAAAATGAAGACACTAATTAAGTCGCAATATTTATTTATTTATTTACTTGCTTATTACCTTGTAGTTTTATTATTTTATATCACCCTGCAGTGGGAGCAATAAAAGTAATATAGGTTTAGGAAAAGCCCTTATAAACCTACATTAAAATTTAACCCAACATTTGGGGTTGTCCATATTTGACCCAAATTTGGGTTAAAACAACCCAGCATTTTTTAGAGTGTATGCAGATTTAAAAAAATAAATAAGTGCATATATTGCATTGTACGTATTGTATCTTTGGATAAAAGCATCTGCCAAATTCATAAATGTAAATAAATTAAGTAATACATTTGTACTAATATAATCTGGCCTTTTTTTCGTGAATTTTCTTTATAACAGTAGAACATCACTGATTTTTTATTTATTTATTTATTTAGATATATTAAGAAACAAATAAAGCACATATTAAGTGGAGAAGGCAATGCAATGGTTGGAGTTGTATTTATGAGAGTAAATATTTTTTTCCCCCATTAACATTAACATTTTCTTATATATATTTCATTTCATTTGATCGGGTGGGATTTGTCTGACTAAGCTTTTAAGATGTCAACTAGCTATTCATTTGGCTGGTGTACTTCTAGAAACATATTTTCTCAGTACTTTATGCTGTCATTTTACTGATATAAATAAAAAAAATCAAAATTTAAAAAAAATTTTTTTTAATTAATTTTAAAATTACATTTTAATTTATTTTTTTTGCACAAAACTGATTTTTCACGCACAAATAACTATTCCTTATTTTTCCAAGAAATTATTATAAATTAATATATTATTAATTTCTTCATTTTATTTGAAGTACAAATATGTTTGCTTTTCGTGTTAAAAAAAAAGTAGTCACCTTTAGATGAATATAGTCTTCTCGGTTAATATTCTGTATATTTTATGTAGGTTCTGTTCAGAGGGAGTTTGTCATGACTTTAAAGTTAAACATCTTCCCCCATCAAACCTCTTGCAGTACCTCTACTTCCTTTAGATGGCACTCTTGCACCAGCCAACCTCTTTCCTCCTTTCTGTCTTTCTGTGTCCGTCTCTCCTTTGCTGTCCGTCCGTCTCTAGCGCACAAACATATTCCACGTGTTTTCTCCAGAATCTTTTTTTTTTTTTTTTTTTTTTTTGCTGTGTTTGTTTATAGAAACGTACTGTACAATATATGTATACACAGTCTGCAGCGGGTATTGACCTGGTCTGTTGTCCTCGCTGTAAGCGTAGGTGTCATGTGATGATTAGCTTTGCCAGGCCACCATGTCTCTTTCTGGCATTATGATATGAAAGACAGGCTCTTCCAAGCCATGACTCTGGCAGGAAAAATGCTGTTCGTACACTTGATCGCCACCTACGAAATTCTCACCCACATGCTCGTCCAATTATGTGGGGTGATACCTCAAAGTAACTGCCTTATTGCGTTTCATAGTGCATTTACGCTTATTTGCGTCTTTCTCAACCTGTCATTCTTTATCTTTTGACAGACAGCGTTTCTAAGCAGTGGCCGTGCTAGCTTTCAATTACGACCGTTCACGTTAAAAATACGGTACATTAACATTGTAAATACACTTTCTTTCTCGATGTATGTTATGTTCTTGTAAATGTTACATCTTTGTTGTCAATACATTACATTCTCGGTCTAAAGGTTACATTTGCATTGTAAATACATTCTCAGTGTAAATGTTACGTTCTCGTTATAATTGGTGTAAATGTTACTTTTTACATTGTAAATTGTATTTGTAAATGCGTTACTTTTTTACTTTTTCTAGATTCTCTCTTTATAAATGTTACATTCTCGTTGTAAATCTGTTTACATTCATGTTATGAATAAAATTTAATTCGCAATGTAAACGTTACATTCACGTTATAAAAATTCTTATTCTCAATGTAAATGTTACACTCGCAGTTTAAATGTGTTACATTCACGTTGTAAATACAATCTCAATGTGAATGTTACGTTCTCGTAATTATTGTCATTGCCAATGTTAATGTTACATTCTCATTGTCTTATATCGTAAATGTTACGTTATCATATGTTTACATTCACATTGTATCCAGTCTCACTTTTAATGAAAATGTCACATTCTTGTAGCAAATGTTACATTATCATTGTAGATATGTTATATTAATGTGGTAAATGTTACATTCTACAATGTTACATTTCTAGATTAACAGGGGCTATTCACAGCACTTATTGTTCGGATAAAAGCCTCTGCTAAATGATTAAATGTAATTTAACATTCTTGTTGCAAATACATTTACATTCATGTTTTTATCTCATTCTCAATGTAAATGGTACATATTCGTTGTAACAACAATAACCTAGTTGTGAGGGATATGCAAAACTACATATTTTTTTTTAAATAAAATGTGTGCATATATTTCCATATGTGTGTATATTGCACACACAAACTTGTGTATATATATATATAGACCAAATAGCCTTTTATTTTGTACATTTACACAAACACAGAGAGGATTTGAAGTGCATCTATAATAGTTAGCCAAATAATCTTTTCTTTCACATCTTTGCACTAGATCATTTGAAGTCCAACACAAGTGATGAATTTCTTTGTGATTTGAAGGGATAGAACTTCTCAGAGAGGGTTAACTATGTCTAAGTTACGCATCTAAAGTCATCAAATTTAAAGCGCTGCCACTAAAAATGAAGCAAGTAAATATATAATGAATCTAGAACACACTTAAATGAACTAGGCTAGTCGGCTGCTGGGGCATCCTGACACATTCCTGGTAGCGGTTTGATTTCAGCCGAAGGTTCCTGTGATGTTCTTGTTTCCTGAAACGGAAAACTTTTTTGACTGTTGTTTATAAAATCATATATATATATTAGCTTATGTTACTGTTGGACTTGGTGAGTTTAGGTTAAAGTAGTTTTGTTTGTGTATTGAAATTCTTTTAAGTGATGCTGTGTGTATTGGGCTTGGTTCGTCCGGTGGATGGGAGGGGTAGGAATGTAAATCCTTCCCCAGAGAGGGTGACAGGCTCAACTGAACCTCTGCCCCTGGTCCCAGGGCGCCAGGGTGGGTCACTGTTAACCCGGGCTGAAATAGCCAGTTGTGTGTTTGTGTGTGTGTTTGCATAGAGAGCAAATATGCCTTTATTTGGCTGGCAACTAACACTGTAAAAAAAATATTTTCAAGATTTGTTATCACAACATATTTTCTTTTGTCAAATCAACTTTATAATATTTTTTTAGTTGAGATAACTTATTATTTTGAGTTTCTGATGATTAAATTAATCTCCTTTATTGTATTAACTTACTTTTTACTGTTCAAGCAACATAAAATTTTAAGGCAACCCAGGTTACTTACTTTTTTAAAGTTAAACCAACAATATTTTTTACAGTGTAGTAATCACAACATTTTTTCTTTTGTCAAATCAACTTAAATAATTTACTTAGTTCAGATAACATATAATTTTGAGTTTCTGATGATTAAATCATTCTCCTTCGTTGTATTAACTCACTTTTTCCAGTTCAATCAACTTAAAATTTTAAGGCAACCAGGTTACTTACTTTTTTAAGTTAAATCAACAATATTTTTTTTTACATAATCCTTTTGTGATGAATACTAAAATACATTTTAGGGGTGTAAAATTATTGATCTGACAATTAAAAGTTAATCTATTGTTTGCAGAATTTCTTCAATCAGTTGTATTTATCACAGTTGTATCACTGTTTTTAACCATTTTCCAATAGTCAAACTTATTTCCAATTTATACCCTGCATGGATTTGATTTGTTTTTGGTCAATATTGCAGTATGGTGTATCAGTTATTGCCTATTTGATTTGTGTAACATTTTCAATCACACAAATCAAACCATTTTAAATGAATTTGAACAAATTGATTCAAAGAATGGTAAACTTATGGATCTCTATTAATATTTCTTAATAAAATTATATCAGTAATAGTATCGAGTTATATCAGTAACGAGAAAATGCCAGTTAAAACATCCTGAATTAGCCAACTAGGCAATATGAGTAATTATAAACCTCCAGTCTAAAAATAAATGTAAACAGTTATTAAAGGCATTATTCATAGTGCTAGTGTCAACAATAATTCACCCTTAAATAAAAGTGTTACGCTCTAAAAGTGTGTTACAGGGGTTCTATTGTGTGTGTGTTCAGTAATTGGGCTCACACACACACACACAGTGCTGCTGAAGCGTTTAGCGGTGCCAGGGAATTAGTGTGTGTTTATTGTCCTAGCAGAGAGGGAGTCTGGGTAAGCACTTAATGCCACCATAGGAAACAAGAGGTGGATGAGACCAGCATTCTGAAGGAGGGCGGAAAATCACTGCACACTGCAAGTCAAGGGTGCTTTTACCGAAGCTGAAGAAACATTTACATTATTGATATAGTCTCAGGCTTTGCACAGTTCAACTTCCCGAATTAATGTGAATTGTGATAGTTTATTACATGAGTTATGTTGCAGACCATTATAGATGCTGATTATTTAGAATGACGGGCGAGTTTTGGATTTACGTGAAAATGTGTGTGGGTTTTGTATGGCATTTCCATTATCACTTAAAATTCGTTTGACACGTCTTATGTGTTTGAGGTTTTTGCTTTTGAGACGGTTGGTTCCTAGAGTCATGGAAAACCTGGGAGTATCAGGGAGTTTTAAAATGGCTTAGATAAGTCATGGAAATCAATAACATGAAAACAAAATCTTATTGATTAATCACGAATAAAAAAGTTGTATATAAAGGTGTGGGTACCCTATACACACACGTTAGTCAGACCAAGTAGTTATATGCATACAAAAGAAGGCATCATACCACGTGGCATAATGATTGTGCAGTTTCTCTGTCACTCCATGTCTCATGGTACAGTAAGTGTCCTCCACCACCAGCCCTAAAGCTTGTGTTGTGTGATGAGTGACCTACAAAAACTGCTGATGGACATTTTTCCCCATGATGTCATGAGCATCTAAAGAGACACACCTGCCTGTTATTTTGGGTTTCTTGATGGATATGACTGCTTGCATGTCTCTCTGGACATGTTCACTTCACATAGGGGTTATTTTTGTTTGATAGCCTTCAAAATAGCCCATATGCAGGACACGACAATTGGATTTTTTTTCTGCTGGTCTAGTCGGAAATATGTTGACTAGCCCTGCCGCGTGCAAACACACAAAAAAATAAAGTAAAAAACAAACAAACAGATTGTTATCTTCTGAGGCCACAAGAGGGCGCAATGAGTGAAATAGCTCAACCGCATAAAATCCTTTATTCAAAGCATTGAAATAACAGAAAGAAGTGCGTAAGGTTTAAACTAATGTTTATAAATTAAATATAATTTGGTAAATTGCATAAACGGTTATAAACGTAACACTATACATCTTGCATAGTTTTAAAACAAAGAGCCGAAGCGCCAATCACACAAAGTAGTTTTTTGCGTTTAAAAACATCACAAAACTCATACAAAGTCTTGAGACGTTTTTTTTTACTTTACAACGCTCTCTAAACACGTGGCTTGCTGTTGCGAGACGGCAGCGCAACAGTCAAAGATGTCCATCTAGGGCTTGTTTGCATTGAAAACAATGGAAAAGCAGGTTTTGACGAAACAAAGATCTTCATCGCGTTTAAGCTTCTTTATTTATGCCTATATATGGGGTTCAACGTAACAAAGATGACGTCGTGCGCCGCTGCCTGACCAACATGGCATCATGACATTTGCGTAAACATACACGCCACTTTCAAGTCAAGTGGCGCGTTATCTATACACATTTTGAGCTACGCCGTTAAATGTCCGAGTGATTCCGCGTGTATGTACACGCCGTTAAATATCCGAGCGAAACGAAGCAAAATGTAAATCTACATCTGGGTAGCGATATTTATTTATTTATTTATTTTTTCCTAGGATGGTAGGGGAAGACTCATAAATTCTATTAACCCCAGTGACGGGTAGGTTTAGGGACGGGTTTGGGGTAGGTCATATATTTATATACAGTAATCGTTAAGTAACGTTAAGTAAATGGCGTTCAAAAACTCACTGAAAAGCGATTATGCCTGTTGATAGTACGACAAAAATGGAAATACGAATTGCCGTGTCATACATACGCCATTTCATGAGATCAGTCTGGCCTGACGCACAGCTAGAATTCGAACGTGGATTTTTATTTGAAATTCGGTGAATATTTAAAATTCACATTGGAATTTGACAGCCCTATATTGATGTGTCGGAATATATTGTACGAAAATATGTTTCTTACTGATATTTTCTAGACAATTTTTGTTGTTGTTGTGATTTTTGACAGCCTTATGTTAGCTAGCGTTCAAGTTTAAGTTTAAATGACTTAATAGCACATGTACTGTATATGACGGAAAAAACTTAAAAACGTTGACCAGGCAAGTGAGAGTTCTGTCAAAAGGTCTGAAACTCTCTCACCCTGGCCCCTATCGTCATTGTCGAGTTTTTCCACATATAATTACTCTTTATTCACCATCTAGAGCGTTTTCTTTTGTTAAATAGCTACGTGTTTTGATTTCGTAGCTTCATAAGGCAGTCATAAACTTTCAAATGCCTCAGGTAGAAACATCTGAAGGAGGTCGACCCTGACCTCGAATTAGGTCTATTTTAAATTTGCACTCAACAAAGTATTGACTTTCACTGTGCCAATATAGGACTGTCATTCAGAATATTGGCAGACTGTAGCAAAAGATAATTACTGGCTAACGTTTTTATGCGATATAAATGATCTGTCAGAAGGCAGAATGAGGTAGTTTCTCGTGAGGTGTGTCGGGGCTGTGGAGTCCACCGACGGAAAAAACGGTAGTTAGATAACCGCTATCGTTTTTGTAGCACCTTCGTCTGTTTTTTTTTTTCATCCGTTATCTTCACGTGTAGTGAAATTATATCAGACTATGCTTCTGTTTGTGTGAATGAATGTTTTGTGTATGACTATCTTTTTCATTGTGCTGGTAGTTTGACCTGTCATTTTCTAAATGTTAGATTTGTGACAGACTCTATCTTAAATTGAACTTGTTAAACCAAGTTACATACAATTTCATTTTTAATGTGCCCTGCTTCTTATATTTAATGAACTCTTAACAATATATTAGAAAGGCTGCATTACCAACATGAGCAGAAAATGAGTGTTATTACATTTTAATTGATGCTTAATACAAGGATTTTTTCTGTTTTCCTGATGTTCAGAATTGTTGAACTTTTTATCAAAGCTGATATGAACAGGTTAAACTTTGATTTAAACCTGAATCTAAATGCCAGACTTAAACAGGCCATAAAAAATGGAGAAATATCTTTATTTTTCTTATTGAAATCCATGTGAACAGGTTCAATTGTGCTTTCATTCTTCATTGATCCACCAGTATTAAACATAAATTTAACCATATGTGAACGGGACCAATTTTGCTTTATTCCTCAATTAATCCGCAAATATTAAACGTGTTTTAAGAACGCCTTGTACGTTACCCCTCATGATCTTGAACTTCAGAAATATTTGTGGAATGTTAGTCTTTCAAAGCCAATGTGAATTGCATTTGTATAGAAAGCAATGATTTAAAACGGAAGGACCAGACGTACAGTGGATGGAGAGCGAAAGATTGGATGGGAAGATGGAGAGGAGGGTAAGACGGAGGGTTTGACGACGCGCCTGCAGAATACAAACAGGGTTTTTCCATCTGGAGCGTTTGCCCTCATGGCACCAGCAGAGGCAAGGAAACACAGCTTAGATTAATGCACTGATAGACGGAGGGAGAGGAAGAGAGATAGAGCGACGGGATGAGAGACGGGCAGAAAGAGGAGAGTCCAGGATTAATTGAATGACTCCTGGATTGAACTCGTGATGGACGAGTCTTCAAAACGAAGAACTGAAGAAGAAGAAAAAAACGGTAGCCACAGCGGTAAACGATTGATACCGTTTCATTTCTACGGCCTAAACGCATTCCAAGAGGACCTTATCCCTCACACTTGCATCGACCGCTATGAGATATAAATAGTCAAACCTCATTCATCACTGAATTGGGCGAAACCTAATCCATGCACTCTGTATCTCGCATTGTTATTTAGCTCTGTTACTTACTTGGCTTGTAACAAATGTAGGGAGATGTGGCTAACAGACAGCAATATGCCCATGTGGCTTTTATCAGTTATCGCTGACTGGGTTTCTCTGCGGCCCTAGGCTCATCGCATTCCAGACACAACGTGATCGACTGCAGTTGAAACGCGAGAGAATCCGATAAACGTGTTCACATCTACTCGCGCTGAAACATACCCTAAGACGTAGCCACATGTGAATCCTAGTCAAGCGGTGCGGATAAATTCTGCATAGAAGATTGCAGTGGGGCTTTTCTCTTCATAGAGTTAGTGTTTGCGTTAGCGTCAACCGGTGTGTTTAGGGATTTAGAGGTCATGTTTTATGTGGCATGGCAAACTTAGTGACTCTTGCATTCTACCATGAAAAAGTTGACTTTTTTAATGCAGGTAAGCCTTGCATGGAGAAAACAAATTGCATACTTGCCTATCCCATAATGCACTGTGCTTGACCCTCCTTTGGTTTAAATAGGGTAAATTTTTTCTTTAACCTATTTAAATGAAAAAAGCTAAATCGGCCCTGTTGTTAATTCCAAGATAATAACTGGATGCTGTTTGATAATATCCATGATGAGGTCATGACAGCATACTACTTTTACTAATAAACATTTCTCGTGTAATAATGCGTACTGCTTCAAAAAAAAATAAGAGTACAGGCAGCAGTATTTTATGCTTGTTTCCGCCACTGAATAAAATAAATAAATAAATGCGACTTTTTATCTCACATTTGTGAGATATGAAGTCAGAATTGTGAGAAATAAAGTCGCAATTGCGTGTTATAAAGTCAGAATTGCGTTATATAAAGAATTGCGACTTTTTATCTCACAATTTTGCGAGTTTACTTCGTGCAATTCTGACTTTATAACACACAATTGGGAGTTTATATATCGAAATTCTGACATCTTTTCTCAGAATTGTGAGATATAAATTCACAATTGCGAGTTATCAGGCCAATTCTAAGGGGAAAAAATACCAACTTTTTTCCCCCTCAGAATAGTTTTATCTCACAATTCTGACTTTATATCTTGCATTTCTGACTTTATATCTCGCAATTCTGACTTTTTAACACGCAATTCTGACTTAATATCTCGCAATTCTGACTTTATAACATGCAATTACGACTTTAAAACACGCAATTCTGACTTTATATCTCGCAATTCTGACTTTATATCTCGCAAATCTGACTTTATAACACGCGATTGCGCATTTATATCTCGCGATTGCGCATTTATATCTCGCAATTGCGAATTTATATCTCGCAATTCTGACTTTATATCTCGCAATTACGACTTTATAACACGTAATTCTGACTTAATATCTCGCAATTCTGACTTTATGACATACAATTCTGACTTTTTATCTCGCAATTCTGACTTTAAAACACAATTCTGACTATATCTCGCAATTCTGACTTTTATAACACACAATTCTGACTTTATATCTCACAATTCTTACTTCATATCTCACAATTCTGACTTTATGACATACAATTCTGACTATTTATCTCGCAATTCTGACTTTAAAACACAATTCTGACTATATCTCGCAATTCTGACTTTTATAACACACAATTCTGACTTTATATCACTCAATTCTGACTATATCTCGCAATTCTGACTTTTATAACACACAATTCTGACTTTATATCTCACAATTCTTACTTCATATCTCACAATTCTGACTTTATATCACTCAATTCTGACTATATCTCGCAATTCTGACTTTTATAACACACAATTCTGACTTTATATCTCACAATTCTTACTTCATATCTCACAATTCTGACTTTATGACATACAATTCTGACTTTTTATCTCGCAATTCTGACTTTAAAACACAATTCTGACTATATCTCGCAATTCTGACTTTTATAACACACAATTCTGACTTTATATCACTTAATTCTGACTATATCTCGCAATTCTGACTTTTATAACACACAATTCTGACTTTATATCTCGCAATTCTGACTTTATATCTCACAATTCTTACTTCATATCTCACAATTCTGACTTTATGACATACAATTCTGACTTTATATCTCGCAATTCTGACTTTTATAACACACAATTCTGACTTTATATCTCGCAATTCTGACTTTATATCTCACAATTCTTACTTCATATCTCACAATTCTGACTTTATGACATACAATTCTGACTTTTTATCTCGCAATTCTGACTTTAAAACACAATTCTGACTATATCTCGCAATTCTGACTTTTATAACACACAATTCTGACTTTATATCTCGCAATTCTGACTTTATATCTCACAATTCTGATTTTATATCTCACAATTCTTACTTCATATCTCACAATTCTGAGAAATAAAGTCAGAATTGTGAGATGTAAACTCGCAATTGTGAGAAAAAAGTCGCAATTACCTTTTTTATTTTTCATTCTGTGGCGGAAACAAGCTTCCATAGTATTTCATTTCAAACAGCGTTTTAGTGTTTTTATTTGGTATTTTTTGTTCTTGCCTGTTTGCATTCGTTTATTTGATTGTTTACACTCATTTGTTTGATCATTGTTTATTATACACATGCTTTTTTTCTTTCCTTTTATTTCTTGTTTTGCTCTTCTCTGCTTGCCTTTGTTTTTTTGTTTGCTTTACTTCAAGTGCATATTGAAGCTGTGATTTAAATTTCTGACAACATTTTTTTTTACCCAATTTTTAAAAATTGTAAAAAAGTAAAAATGCAAAAAACGACCTAACTGTAGTTTATTCCAAGATAATAACTGCATGCCATTGATGATATCCATAATAAGGATCATAACAACAATATGCCTTATGACTTTTGAATAAATATTTATCTTGTAATAACACAAAAAAGCTGCACAGTGGTGCTGTATTTCTTTCAAACAGCTTTTTTGTGTTCTTTTTCTTTTGTTCATACCTGCTTGTTTTCGTTCGTTGTTTGTTTATTCACTCATTTGTTTGGTCAGGGTTTGTTTGTTATTTTTTTGTCCCCACATGCTTTTGTTTCTTTCCCTTTATATATCTTGTTTAATTTTTGTCTGCTTGCTTTAGTTTGTTTGTTTGCTTGCTCATTTATCGTTTTGTTTGCTATTTTTTGTCTGCTTCTTTCTTTCTTTCTTTCAGTGTTTTCTCTGTTACACTCTGCAGTATCAGGAGTATAGTTCTTCTGTATCAGATGTTATATCACGCTGTAATTCTGTTGTTGATAAAGTGTTTGGCCCTGTGCGTGTTGTGCTGCTGTTATCATGAATCACACAAGCACTTGAGAGCATGTGTGTGTGTTGGTGTGTGTTTTATCACTGATCAGAGTGAGGTCGTCTAGGCCATGTGTTGCTTTATATTTCATCATCTTAGGCTTCTTATCTTCTGTTGGCTCCACATAACCAAGCCCCTAATTCTGTTTTACCACTGACATACACACAAATACACCACCTGCAGCAACGCACATGGATCCATGTTATGAGTGTTGAGAGAAAAGGGATTCGAATGATCACTGTCTTTGGCAAATATTTCATTTCAGTGTTATAAGATGATTTTCACTGAAATCTCCACTTGTTATATTGATCATCAACTTTCGACTAGATGACGTAACTGTGATGTCTCTCTCTGAGGAAAACACTTGCATAGACACACAAACATGGACACAAAGTTCCCAGACATAGTCTGGCCCTGCGTTGACCTGTGTTGCAGCTTTTATCTAATAACATAATTTAAGGGATTTCCTGAGCGGGTTGAGGAGTGCAAATCCCTACACACACACACACACACACACACTGGATTGTTCATGCACTTCTCTCTGTATATTGTACTATGTCCTGAATGGCATGTAGAAAGTGTTGGGCTGTAATCAAATTATCGGTGTGTGTGTTTGTGGAGATCTATGTGTATGTGTTGGTTAATTTGAATCAGTTAAAGAATTAAAGCCAGTTCTGACCATTAAACTCTATTTAGGTGTAGCGTTACACACACACACACGTTTTCTGAATTAAATATCTAAACGAGGAGGTACCATGTACTACTGAAACTGAAGAAAAATGTGTATTTTTGGATTTAAATAAATACATTTCTACAAATAATTTGTCCAGTTGAGTTTGTCCTCCGATATCCTCAACAGGTGGGTAGCTAAAATGTATTTTATTATAAAACAAATTACACAAATAAGACATTTAATATGATATAATTTAAAATCTATCTATCTATCTATCTATCTATCTATCTATCTATCTATCTATCTATCTATCTATCTATCTATCTATCTATCTAAATCGTTCTAGATAACTATCTGTTTTGTTATTAATTTCTACACACTGAAACCCTAAATTTATGTAAGGCTTGTCAAAAAAGATAAAAGTGCACACTTATTCATTTTCATATTTGATATGCACTTCACTTACTGTATTGAGGAACTTTATATACCGGCTTTACTCACAAATAAAACATCATTGAGCAAAAGTACATTTTCAGGCTTTTCCCTGTGCTCCTTTCTTATCTCAACACACGCACAAGCAGTGCGTCGTCCTTCCTCGAGTTCCCATCTTTCTCCTTGGGAGTTTCCTGTGGTCGTCCTGAACTCAGCAGCTGATTGGTCAGCTCCGGCGACGGTTTAATCACGGGGATGGGTGTTTTTTGGGAGTCTTGTAATGACTTCCGATTTTCTCAGGGAGGAAGCGAAATGTAAATTAAGCAATTATGTATCTTAACGAGGGTAACACGGTATTTATAGACCTTAATAACCTTAAGTGGGCCGGTTTGGAAGCTCGTCAAGGGAATTAATGCAGTCTAAACAGCCGTCTCTCCTGTTTGACTTGGAGTGGCTCCCTCCACATGTCTGCTGTCGCACAGAAATATGAAAATGAGTTTTACAGTCGACCCTAGTGTTGGGTGCACAACACATACTAGAGCTCTTTGTGCTTATTTTTTGCCTTTTGTACTTACTTTGTAAGAGTAATAAAACAAGTTTTTGGAGCACTTGTTCAAGACTGGATTGTTACATTCCTCTATCCTAAGCATACACTCTTAGAAGAAAAGGTTCTATATAGAACCTTAAAAGGTTCTATCAGTGCTATGTATTTGGAAGACCCTGAAAGGTTCTATACACTCTGGGTTCTATATAGAACCCTGGGGTTCCATACTTGGCCAATAGAACCTTTTACCAAAAAAAAAATGGTTCTATATAGAACCATTTTGGAGTTCCATATATGAAGCGGCAGGGTATGGAACCATTTTTGGTTCTAAATAGAACCATTTCTTCTAAGAGTGTAATTTTATTTGCTTTATCTACTAGTCTTATTTTTTTATAGCAAATTATTTATGTAAATAGGCTTGAAAAAATGTCTGTTTTGACCAATAACAATACATTTCTCAACATATTACTTTAAAACGTGCTATAAACAATATCACAACAAATATTTATTGTAAAAAACAACATATGAACTAGTCAAACTAATTGGTTTCTGGAAAACCACAGAGACCCATACTTTTAGTTGTTCTCACCAGGCCACCACAAAATCATCTTCATTTCAGAGAGTATATTTTTGCGTGCTTTTTCTCAAAGTGTCACTGTTCTGCATCAAAAATAAAGTTCAGAAGGCTGATTTGACATTTGAAGTGAACTGGAGCAGAGCAAGTGATTTCTGTGGTAAAATATTTGGACCGCACAATTGCAGACGGCAGCACAAACGTATTTTTGTAGGAGTAAGCACACAGTCTTTTTTAAGTCATCCCCTCATCTTAAATGCACTTTTAATATATTGGGGGTTTTTAGATTGAGTTGCGTGTGTCTCAAGTGGTAGGCTAGTTTAGGATTATATTCCTCCCGTATTGAGAATGAGAAGCTTTATTTTACCGCCTGGCCAGCAGTTTCTGCAGTTTTAAAAAATAAAAACAAATTGGAAAAATTAAAGTAATCTTAATACGCCAAGATGAGACCAAGGCACATTTGAATAGGTTTCCTGTTGTGTTTGTGGAAAATAAGACACCCTCTTGCTTTCTTCTTCTAGTGTTTAATTTTTATGTAGAGAAATTTTAAGTTTAAATGACACCTAATAAGAAAAAAAAAACTCTGTGTCGAGGTCAATAAGTTTCTTTAAATATCAGATCATTTGACCCACATGTATTCAAGAATTTTGCTTGATACTTAAACTATTAAAAAATAGTATAAAAATGTTATATATTGGACCAAAACCACATCAAACTAATATGAATACAGAGTGAATTTATAATAATTTGGGACATGCCCATTTTGATTAATTTTGATATATAGCCTTGGGCAATTTTCTTTGAAATAGGCCTATAAGAGTTGAACTCCCATTTTTAACATCTCTCGCTTAGTTAAATGAGGCTTCAAGTTGCATTTGAGAAAATTCACCTGAACGAGGACGTAAAGGTGTGTGTTCAGTTGTCGCTGTTGTGTGTGATTTGGTGTGTCCGTAATTCACCTGTGTGTGTCGACTGATACACGCCGGCACCAAGTGGAATTTGTCCTGGTGCCATTCTGTCGAATTTCTCCCCTTTTTTTTTATTTGTATTTTTTTCGTACGGGCGTGAGGAATCCTGGCCCTCTCTATCACAAAGAGATGCAAATCTCTCTCTCTCTCTCTCTCTCAGTCTTCTGCCGTCGTTCAGCCGTTACGGGAAGGGCAGACTGCTGGCGCCGAGCTGTTTGGGCTCTCTTCAGTACACACACACACTTGTACACGCACACCAACGCGTCACACAACATACCAACACACTACTAATGCACATGCATGAACTTTGTGTGGCATTTCACCCGTTATTAATGAATTCAAATATATAAATATGCCACACACACATGCATAAATTTGACTGCACATGCATTGAATGCATCCATTTAGTCTAAATGAGGCGTATTGTTGTGTTGCACTGGCCATTTAGGAAACAGAATAATCTTCAAGACTTTGGTCCCGCAACCCTCATGCGGGTCCCTTCCACTGGGCGGTCGACCCCCTCGGTCTTTCTTTCCTTTTCTCTGCTGTTTCTTCTTTTCCTTGTAGTTCACCGAAGGGTGAGAAGTTCATAGTCTGAGAGGCGGTCAACTCAGGTAGACATCAACTGTCTATGCAAACTCATCCTGAACCGGAAACATTTTCCCCTTTGTTCAAATTTCACGGTCCGTCTCTGAGAAGATACTCTGTGTTGTATTTTTGTTCCTTATTAGAGAAACCGCACGTCTGCAATTGCGTGTTTGGACGTCAATCACCTGTTGGATGTTCCGAGCAAAATCGTAAAATCGCCCCGGTCTCTTTTTAGCTCCTTTGTTTACCTACCAGAAACTTTTCAAAAAGTTTATTTGACTGCTTCCATAAAAAAAGTAATGTACAGTGTTTATTGACTTGAAGTGGCGATTATTTATTCTGGCTAATTTGAAGCAGCGGTCTCCTCTCCCCGTTCCTCCGTCTCTCCCTTCGTGTTTTTCGGATAATCCCGGGCAGCGGTAAAGGAGTGGAGTCAGATGAAAGATTAAATAAATAAATAAAGCGCTTTGGATAACATTCCCCTCCGATTGACCTGACCCTGTGACCTGAGAGACACTCACAAAAAGGTCACGACCTGGCCACAGGAATGTTCATTTTGAATCGCACTTATAAATACCCTTGTCTTAGCAACAACTTGAGAGTATGAATGTTTTATAATCCAGATATAATATTAATGTTTACATGATATATACAGTCAGTGCAAAGATTGTGTTGACTTCTGGGTGTTCAAACCTGAAAAGTTTGTCAGATGTCATTTAAAGAATGATATAATTTTACTCAAAAACATGCTTATAAAAGTTCTTAAGTTCTTTGATCATACTATACCGTAAAAATGAAAATTGTTGCAACAGATTACAAGCAATATTATTAATTAATAATAATATTAGAATTGAGTAATAATTAATCAAATTAATTTCTTACAAGTTAACCAGTAAATGATTAGCCGCGTTTCCACCGCAATTACCAGGAACTATTTGTCCCAGGAACTTTTTTCATAGGAACTTTTTTAGCCCCAGTGATTTTTCCGTGGTTTTTACCCGGAACTTCATTTAGACCCTGGTTCCTGCGGTGTAAACTAGAGCCAGACCGTTATTATCGGCCGATATTAGGCATTTTCCATAATATCGGTATCGGCAGTTATAGTGGCCGATAAATTAATATTTAAATAATAAAATAAAAATGGATGAAACACGCTTCAATCATCTCTCCTTCATTTAGACCCTGGTTCCTGCGGTGTAAACTAGAGCCAGACCGATATTATCGGCCGATATTAGGCATTTTCCATAATATCGGTATCGGCAGTTATAATGGCCGATAAATGAATATTTCAAAAATAAAATAAAAATGGACGAAACACGCTTCAATCATCTCTCCTTGGCCTGTTATATTGAAAATGTATGTTTTACAATTTGCATTATGATGTTATCGATTGCTAAATTATGGCTCATCATAGACTAGCTAACCTCAAAGCTAGCTAATGCCACTATCATCAGTGGAAGACCGTTAACGTTAAGCTTGGAAGCAACAATGAACTTTTTCTGCCTAAATAAAGTAATGATTACCATATTTATAACTAGCATATCTCTAGTAACAGTCCCGGCATTGTAAAATGTAAGTTATACTTGCGAGGAGTGAACATTTAGACATAGAGAAAAAGTATCAAACGTATCTTGTGCAGAAAAGTTAGCTTTTCTTTTACACGTGAGTGAAATCCAACAATATTTAATAAAAAACAAAAAACGGCCGATATATCGGAATATCGGATTTAAAAAAAAACAAAAATATATGTATCGGTATCGGCCTTCAAAATCCTTTATCGGTTGGGCTCTAGTGTAAACACACCGAGTACCACCCCAAACTTCCTAGTTCCTGGGGAAAGTTCCTGCAGTGGAAACGTGGCTATTGTGAAAAAAATGATGTTAAAACATAGCCAACACCATCAGATAACCTTTTCTATTTGTCCATCTGACTGTCATAACTCGGGTACAGCAGCCAAACAAAACTTAATGTGATTGACTTATTAACTAAAACAAACACTGATCACCATAATGGTGACTTACAATTACGTTTTTCTCCTTCAGCGATTCGGCTTGTTAACATCAGGTGTCTTCAATGTTGGCAACATAAAATACAGTTCTTCGTTCATCTTTGACGTCTATCTGTTATTCAGATATTTTTGTGTAAATTTGACTAATTTTAAATGGTTAACTTAGATTAATTATCAGTTCTAATTTGTTAAATTTGATTAATAATATTGCTTGTAATCTGTTATAGCATATTCATTTTTACAGTGTATATATATCAAAATATCAACAAATTAAAACAATAACTAAAAAAAGAAATGTATTTATTTAGTTGGTCATGTTTTTTTAGCCTCCGATATATTGCGAAGTAGAATAAATAGATTTTTTACAAAATTAGCATTCATTTTGAGCGGTTAAAACATAAGACATTATAAAAAGTAAACTATATCAATTTTTTGCCTATGTTTTGATGACCTTATCTTAGATTGCATGGCTTATTTCCTGTCAAACTAAACATCTGTAAGTGGGCATGATTTAAATGATAGTACAGATATGAAACGGCACCGTAACAGTTTTACCACCTCACAGAAAGTGTGCTTTTGGTTGACCGCGCCGTGCCGTCTGAATGTGCTTTGCATGATGGCTCCGTCTCTCTATGTTGGAAATGTAGTGTATCTGGATTCTTTCCACATTACACCCAGATACATATAAGATAACTATTGTAGAACATTTTTGATGTTCGACAGATTAGCATTGACACTCTCAAAGAATTTCAGTTGTTTATGAGGAAACTTGTGCAAAATTTGCCTGTATGAATAATGTTTAAATTTAAATAAAAGTAGTCAAAAAAATTGGATTTTTATCCTAATCAACAATTTTTTTTTGCTATAGATGATATAGAATCACGGCAGCCAAAATTTGAAGTGGATCTAAATGAACATGACATGAACGAATATGGTTCAAAATTCATAAAACTTTGTTGAATAAATATTTTAATATTCATTTCATTCACAATTTTTAAAGATTAACGTCTAAATTTTTATGTATAATTTGATTAAACTGAGGATACACCCACTATGTGTAATTAGTGTTCATTAAAAATGCTTCTCAAATCAGTGATATTTTCTAGAAAAACTATTCACGATTTTTTACTTCAAGCTGTTGATTTTGAATCTCAAAGTAAGTACGTTTTACATCATGTAGATTCCAAAACATGCATTATAGTGAATGCAAATTCCAAAACGTGCGTAGTGGAGATATCTCTCCGCGGCAGTGGCGAGTATGTATACGCATATATCAGTTCTGCGGTAGTGAGAGTTCATCAGAACCAGCAGCAGGTCGCCGTTACTGATCTGCACGGGAACAAAGTCAACTCAGCTAGACGCCGCACTGCAACTCTCCTTATCTGTTTACATGATGGACTTTTTCAAACGCAAACATTTTCTTTAGATGCGCTGGGAACACACAGACCCCGATAGGGATCGGACGCAGTCTAATTGCTTCAGATAGCAGCGTGTTATTAGCATTAAAACCGAACACAGGAGCAAAAAGCTTTCCTAGCATCGCTGATGAACAGAGACCCCATCTCCCGTTTCCAACGGTATTAAACCTGGAAACAATTCAAATGCACCAAGATGCCATTTTTAGGTAAATTCATACCCCCGATTTGACCGCCTAATAGTTTTCTTGTGTATAAAAACATTTATTTGTGTGTGCCGCACAAGTTTGTGTGTGTGGAAAGTACTTTTTAAGCCTGCTTTTGACCCTTCTCTGACATGCTTTGCATGGGTGTGTGTGAAGTGCTGGTTTCAGATGTGCGTTCTTGCCAAGGCGTCTGAGTTGCTCAGACTCCCAGGACAATACCCAAAACACCCCCCTCCACCCTTCGCGAGCTGGCTCGGGGGCATTCCTCCACCGGTTCACTGGCAAGGCTCAAGTGGGTTCCGTTTTTTTCAAGCGCTCTAATTGCTGAAAGACATAATTGTCGAGGACTTTGAAGTAAAAGTCAATTTGCCATAAGTCCACCGCTGACTGTTTTTTCTCCTTCCCCTCAGCGCCGTTCGCTTGCCAGCGAACTTGTTCTGATGTATGGATAACGGCAACTTTGAGACCTGTTTATTTAACGAGGCCAAAATATCAAGCTCTTTTTGTTGTCGTTAGCCGAACAGCGCTTGGCGTTTAATAGAATAATGGCATCCGGCGAGGACTGTTGGTTTGTTTTGCGAGTTTTCTGCACGCCGATGAGTTCAAGGCAGGTGACCCGGCGTCGTGCAGCCACTGTGGGGTGATGACAGGGTTATGGGAAGTACTGACACAATACCTCTCAATACGACTCAAATTAGTCACCCCTCCCTCACACGTTAAACCTGCACACCTATGCGTGTGGTGTGTGCGTACGTGCTCGCTTCCGAGCGATGTGTGGCTTCATCCGTCAGTGTTTATTGTTTACTGTACTCCTGGTGGCGCCAGGGCTAGAGAAAACAGAAGCCTTAAAAACACTTTGTTTTGGGCAACGGCGAAATTCTGCGGTTTTCTAATCGGAAAAGGCGATCAGGGCCCCTGATCTGTGTGTCGGCCGAGGGGAGGGGAGGGGAGCGTTGCTCAACTGAAGTTCCATGTATGGCAGTGAGAACATGTGGGCGCACCAGTCTGTCTGTCTCCAGCGCTCTCCTGAAAGAAAGAACGAAAGAAAGACCTTCAGTGAAAGACAGCGAGTCACAACGACGGACAAAAGACCTCACGCCACAATAAAGCGAGAGGTGGCTGTTGTTTGATTTCCCAGCAGTCCTATATTCCAAAATAACACTCCAGTGTTAGGAAGGGTGTTAACTAATATTCATCCTCTGTCAAATCATTTGTTGATGACCGTCTTTGGATCCAAACTCAAAATATTTAAAGCAAGAATTAAAGTCTACACTGATTTTTTTTTTTTAGGATTCACATACAGAAATGTCAATCAACATTTTGAATTAATGATGATATTAGAAGTAGTAAACCTGAAATAGTATTTTTAAAAATGTACTCCAATATTTTTTTCAAATAAGGGTAGTATAAAAATATTCAGGGCATCCACTTTGTTTTTCTGTACAAATATATGTATATATATATATATATATATATATATATATAAATGTTTGTGTTTACATAATATATGTGTGTGTGTAGTGTGTACATTTATTTTGTATATGTAAATACACACATGCATATATATATTTAAGAAAAAATCTGTTATTAATATATCAAATATTTATATTTATGAATAAATTATTTATGTATAAATATAATTTTTTTTATAAATATATATAATGTTTATACATGAAAACATTTCATAAATATATACATGCATGTGTGTGTATTTATATATACGAAATAATTATACAACCTATACACGCATATATTATGTAAAATTTTATTTTGGATGCGATTAATCGCGATTAATCGTTTCACAGCCCTAATATATACATATATATATTTATATATGTATATATATATATATATATATATATATATATATATATGTATATGTATGATTTTTTCACTGTAAAAAAATCTTGATGGTTTAACTTAAAAAGTAAGTAACCTGGTTGCCTTAAAATTTTAAGTTGATTGAACTGGAAAAAGTGAGTTAATACAATGAAGGAGATTGATTTAATCACCAGAAACTCAAAATTATATGTTATCTGGACTAAATAAAATATTTAAGTTGATTTGACAAAAGAAAAAAAATGTTGTTATTACCACACTGTAAAAAAATATTGTTGGTTTAACTTAAAAAAGTAAGTAACCTGGGTTGCCTTTTTTTAAGTTTTAAGTTGATTGAACTGGAAAAAGTGAGTTAATACAATGAAGGAGATTCATTTAATCATCAGAAACTCAAAATAATAAGTTATCTCAACTAAATAGATTATAATAAAGTTGATTTGACAAAAGAAAATATGCTGTGATAACAAATCTTGAAAATATTTTTTTACAGTGCAAGTAAATGTGAGTTATTGCTATGCACAATTAAAGCAGGGCACATAAAAAACAAAACAGAAAAAAACATATATATATATATATATGTGTGTGTGTATATATATATATAAATTATGTGCCCTGCATAGCAATAAATAACATTTATTTGGGATGCACCAATAATACAATTCTGCCCCATACCGATTTATTTTCAAGTTATAGCTGATAACCAATAAATGACTTGTAATACAATTCTATGCTATTTTGTCTAATAAATAAATAAATCATCATTTCATATTCATTTAGAGATTTAACAGGGTTATTGTATTAAATTACTAGTGCTTTAAAAGGGTAGTTCACCCAAAAATGTAAATAGTCATCGGTTTGGAACAACATGAGGGTGAATAAATGATGACGTAATTTTCATTTTTGAGTGAACTATCCCATTAAGTAACTTTAAGTGAGCGTTAGATGACAACAATGTAACAACAAATCACTGAATTAGTGATTTCAAGTATTGATACAATAAAGCAGAAAGTTTAAAAGAACTCATTTGCATAAATTAAATTAAACACCTAAATGGGTGCAACATTATCCTAGCTTCGCTGCGGTCTTTAGGAACTTTATTGCCAAAAAAAAGTATTCGATACCCTATTTTTTGTCCATCCATGCGCAATATATCATTACTGTGTATTTACCATTGATTGAAAGAGTTTTTGTGTCAAAATCAAATAAGACTTATATGAAAATGTTATGGAGACGAGTGCAGTCAGAGAAAGGAAATGCACAAATCAACCACTTCACTTTAATAAAGCGTTGATGGACTCCTGTCCAAGTGTGTAAATTAATTCCAAATGAACCTTTTTTTTTCTCCCCAATTTCAAAGCACACAATGTACACTATTGGCATGAAAGCCCAATAAAACGTTCTTTTCTTATAGGAAAAGCAATAATTGATTTGACATTTCCTGCCACTTCAAAGGCTCTGAGCCCTGTAGGCATGGTGCTAAATTACTGGAGAAAGAAGATTTGCTATTAGCCGTGTGTTAAGTGTTCACCACTGTCTTACTCTTTTCGCTTTACCATTTTACCTCAACACGCTCGTGCGTCCATGAAAAGAAAGAGAATGTGGGTTTCGCATTGAAGATAGTTACATTTTGCTGCCACAAAGAACCTGTGTGTTTATCAGTAAACTTTCGTGTTTCCGTGTCTTTCTGCACACCTGTTTTGTATGTTTTTCTTTTTTTTTTTCCTTTATGTTTTTAGGCAAACCAGCATCAAGGAAGAATTTTGATGTGTAAATACATTTTTGCTGCCTTTATCATTGTATGGATGTGTGCATTTCCTGTTATAATGTCTTTAAAGTTAGTTTTCACTTTGAATTTAAAGTTTTATTTGTAGTTACAACAACAGTAGATTATAGCTAGACGGAGTGACTGTATAACGATAGAAATGTCTTCTGGTAGAAGATTTGCGATATTTTTATCATTGCTTATGTATTTTGTGGCTAGATTTACACAAACAAAATTTTTTTTTTTTTGCAATTGCCAAACAGTAACACAACTTTCCATTATTGTAGAACTAAAATTATTAATAATTAATAATGATTAAATTGATACGAGGTCACGTATGCATATATCAGCTATTTTAGAAAAAAAGAAAAATCAGAAATTTGTTCAGAATTATTATGTCTGTTAGTTTTACATTATTCATATATTCATTTATCATGAATAATCACATATTTAAGTTTTTGTATATCACTTTTTTAAATAAGTACCTCCATTTGTGAAGTTTAAAATTCACAGAATTATATTTATATATAATTTATATATTATAATAATATATATTATTATAATTTATATAATATATATTATTATATTATAGATAAATATCAATATTTTATATATAAATAATATTTTTTTTCTTAAATATACATGCATGTGTGTGTGTATATATATATATATATATATATATGAAGAGTTCAGATGCAAAAGCCTCTAAATGCCATTTGAAATTTTCTTCTTTAATGATGATTTTTTTTATCAAGCTTGTATATTTAAGTTCAGTGATTTCACTTAAATGGCAATGATAATTACCTATTAATTGTTATTTAAGTGAAATTACTAAACTTAAATATACAAGTTTGATAAAAATCATCATTAAAGAAGAAAATTTCAAATGGCATTTAGAGGCTTTTGCATCTGAACTCTTCATATATATATTAATTATACACAGTGCACCCACATATATTATGTAAACACGAACTTTTAATTTGGATGCGATTAATCGCGATTAATCGTTTGACAGCCCTAATATATATATATATATATATATATATATATACATATAGACACAATCAAACACATACACACAGACACACACACATAAATGCAAACATTTTTATATATATATATATATATATATATATGTGGTGTGTGTGTGTATATAATGTGTATATATCTGTGTAATATGTAGGTAATAGCTATGGCTGCCTAAATATAAAATTGATCTCTCCTACAGCAGATTCATGTACACTTTGATACGTGCAACTATTGAAGTTCCCTTTATATTTTGCTCAAGTCTATGTTAAACCTAGTCTTGCATGTTAACCCAAGCAAAGCTGGATCTCCACACTCACAGATAAACGGTGTGTGTTGTGATTAGGGTACTAGGCAGGGCCCTGCAGTGAGCGCGGGAGCCACAGAACGAGAGAGAAGCCGCTCTTATCTCAGGCAATTAATCAGAGAGACTCATATTGCGGGACAATTATTCAAAGCTTATTCTTGAATAACTTACAGCCGGAAGCGTGCAAGAAGTTTCCCCCGCTGGACGTGAAGGTCGTGAGAGCAAGGAGACGCTGCAGGACAGAAGGCCGGCGGTACATTTGTGTGTGTTTAAGATAGATACTGCAGACAAGGTCAAAGTCATGGCAAACTCTACTTCTCTTTCCATTTATTTCACACCAAGCAGGTTTTCCCTGTATTAAATCGCTCGTCTTAAGGTTAATTAAGGGATGCATCAATACAGAAATATGATGGCTGATATTATAAATCAATACTGTTTTGTCTTTTATTACTTTATTCATTTAAAGAACCTTCACGCTATACTCCAATCTGTAATTTCAAGGCTTCATCAATTTCATCAAAGCAATATATTGTACAGTAGATATCAGTTATCAGTTGAAACTTTGTGCATGATTAGAATTTATGAATACATTTTTTTGTTGTTTATAATATTATAACTTGCGAGTTTAACCCTTATGCTGCATTAGGGACATTTTTGGTCTTTTGCAGTTTAATTTCTTTGACCATTTTGGCTGTTTTAATGCAAATGGTATGAAATTTGGCAAAATTGTGACTTTTTGGATACATGTAAAAAATGTGATCCCATTTTGCAAAATATGTATGTAGATCAAATAGTAACACTCAGCACCATTAAGACCAAAAATGGCCCATTGAAACCCATTAAAACGTTGTTTAAATCTGAGGCTGTCAGTAATACATGAAACATGATTTTTGCACAAACATCCTTTCATTTTGAAGCAAAAGCATTATATTTGCATTATATAGTGTATTCCACCAGATGACGTCACTACATATTTATTCCCTATGGGTGGAAATGCACCTTATTTTAGGCAATAGGCAATGTTTAATAGGTGGCCATTTTTGGTCTCTAACGCGCTAAGTAGTATTTTTTGCAAAGTGGGACTGTGATAATCCAAATCTAAAGTGTTCTCGTTGCATTTAGTTTATTGAAAATAATTGAATTTTTGTGTTTTTTCCTCTTATACAAATCGATGGTTTCGCAAACAAAACTGGTAATTAAAGGGTTAAAATCCTGAAATTGAATACATTTTTGGTAGTTATGATGAGGACTGATGCTGGTTAAAAGATTTAACTTGGTAAAAGTGGAAAATAATAATAATATATAATATTTTAGGCAATGTTTAATATGTGGCCATTTTTGGTCCTTAATGCACTCAACGGTGTTAAAAATCTAATGCAGCACAAGGGTTAAATGAAGGTGTTTTAGGAACCTTTGTGCGGTGTACGTAGATGATTCCTCTATTAAACCTTTCTACAGGTAGAATATTTGTATTTATTTTCGCCCATGCACACAGAACGCTCTCAGATGTTAGTAATCGTCCCGCACAGAGGCTGTGTGGAATTGGAACATTAAACGCATCTTATCTCGTCTCGTTTAGCCCGCTTCTCGCGCTCTGCATTGATTGGAGCCCCCAATAAATGAGTTGCCTTTAATTGCAGTAGGCCTTAATCCAACTTTTTCTTTTTAAAGTACCACAGAGGGGAGGGGTGGGGGAGATTTTAATGAAAGTGATATGAGCCGTCCCCCCCTCCATTACCATACCTAACTATTTGTGTGTATCAGTATGAGAAAGCTGGTTAGTTGCATCAGGCGTTGGACTCAGTAAATTGACAGCTCTCTCTCTCTTCTCATTCGCTCTCTTTCTTATCTATCCATTTTAATTACTTCACAATGTGTGTGTAAGCTTGTTTTCATTCCCATGTACCATTTTTGGCGCAGTGGCTTTCTCGCGTTATCACTCCCTGTCTTTAGTCTTATTCGCATTTGTAAGTGACACAATCAATTAAGCGCCGTGTGTTTATGTGCGCAAGTGTACAAATCCGTGCTTTTCTTTGGCAGTGCCAAATGAAATGGGAAGGGGGGGGGCTGATTTTTGATATCAGATGAAAGAGAAACTGGTTGCAAGTGAAAACGGAGCCGTTTCTCTGCTGGACGAACGAGTAGAGGCCTGACGTCTGAAAATTATCACACACGTTTTCGGATATCTCTCATTTCAATCCCTATCATGAGCACTTGTTTCAAACACGCGGATTTTCGTATGTAATGGTGTAATGATGTAATTTGCTTATTTGAAGCTTTACAGGCACAAATGCATGTGATATAATAGATAAAATATTGTTTAACTTATTATCGGCAAACAATTTAAAGTAGATAGTTTAAAACACAAACAGTTACTGTATTCACCCTTCAAAATTAGTCGAGTTTCAAAAAATTTACGTCATAATGTTGTGACACCAGAAAATGACAATAGGAACTTTCTACGGAATGGCAAGTAGACGCATATATATATAATTTTCACTCAAATCATCATTTGTCAAGCTAAACCTAGTTAGTTATTGAACATTTATTGAAAAAAAGTGAGTAATGAGCTGAAATCAAACTTCATGAAATGTCACTGTTTAGTTTAAACATTTTTCAACTCATATGAAATGAATGTAAAATAAAATGGCTCTTATATTTAGTTTGACCTCATGAGGTGGACAACCAACATTTTCTGAAGGTTAAGCACCAATTTTCACCTGCCATTTAGTCAAAGAAAAATGACTTAATTTTTAAGAGTTTCAGACCCTATTTTGCACCTTGTTCATGGAAACGTCCAATTGTATGAGAGAAAAGAGAGAGTACTGCTATTCCAAGAAGAAAAGAAACGGAGGATAGAGCCATAAAATGCAAATATCACCCATGCTGCTTTTCCTTTTTTTTTCCCATACAAATTAAATGTCAGCGTTGTGAAATACTGTCACTTTACTTCACGCTGAGGAGGTGATGACAAATCCATATTCTTCCTTTAAATAAAAATTCTTATTACGGCGCTGGCGCGGTAATCACGCCGGCACAAAGCCTTCTCGTGATTAACGATAGCAATTTATTGTGCAAAAGGGCCGAGAAGAGGGAGGGCGACCGACGCAGAAGAGACATCATCTTTATCATAATTCGTATCATAAATAACCGGCCACAGCCAATCAGAGAGCAGCCGGCGTGTCATTCCCAAATAACCTTTGATAACTATTACAATTCCACCGGCCGGAAGAAAGCCTAAAGTCACAATGTTATCTTATCCCCATTCTGCGCTTATAGAATACAACAATATTACCATATAGATTACACTATTTATAATAGCGGGTGTCAGAGGGCTCTGCCTGCACTTCCTGTCATCCATTGTGGTGCAGAGAGTTGCAGTAGCCAGATTACCACTGGTTAACTGGTATCACATCACCCTAGTGTGTAGTGTGCATGTGTGTGTGTGCACATGTGTTTGGAGACATTAAAAAAAACTTGCGCACTTGGATGTGGGTCTGATTTTGTGTGCGTGTATCTTGTTCGCTCTGTTGATCTGCTGTGTAATCAGGTGTGGATGATTTTTATCTTTTGCTCTGATATCCGCCCTCTATTCCACTGTGAAATTTTCCCTCTCAGTTAATATTGCTCATTTTCGTCTTATTTTTTCCCACAATGTTCTTATTGAATAATTAAAATAAGGTGTGTGTTTTGTGCTATGTTGATTGTGGTCCATGTGAGCTTTTAGTCTGATTTACATCATTTCTTGGTCCTGTTTCTCGGCTCTTGATTCTTGATTTTGATTGTATTGTTAATAATTTTTATATATATTTCTCTCTGGCAGATGAGGAAGAGGAGGAACCGGTTCCTCCAGATATGGGCACCTCTGCCGAGGCCATGCAGGTCTCCTTGGGTGAGGAAGAGGATGGTGAGGAAGAGGAGAATGATGAGAACTGGCTTAGTCGACATGGTGGACAGAGTCCCAGACCTGAGGGTTTATTGCCCGCCGCTAAGAGACCCCGCCTAAGCACCAAACCTGGCGTTAGCCCTGAATGGAGTTATGAACCACGGGAACCCCTCAGTTCCCTCAACTCCCAACACATGCCCCATTCTCCCTCCCCTCCCCTCTCCCCCGAATTACCCAGACCTCCTGTGGCACCTCCTACACCCGGACACAAGCCCAAACTGCCCTCGCCCTCTCCTGCTCGGCAGAAGAACAAATCGCCCAAAAGAGGGGTTTGCTCTGCACCCACTGGTATATTGGGTCGAGCGCTTGCGTTGACCCCACCCAAGACCAATCAGAAAGCTGGGAAGAGATCACCCGGTAGGCCCAAAAGCCCCCGTAGCCCACGGCCAAGTCCTGCCCATTCGGGTGCAGCTGGGCGTGGTTGGGCCGGACCTCTCGGAGATGATAGTTCCCGCGATGGCCAGTTCAGAGCTCTTGATACAGGAGACGAGGATATTGAGAACTCTATCGCTGCTGTGATTGCTCGCGCTTGTGCGGGTGGAGATGGCACATCAGACCCATTTGCTTATGACTCGGACTCAGACAGTGAGGGGACAAACCCCCCAAAACCTGCACCCAAACCTGCACTTACACTTAGCTATGTCAAACCTCCACAAGTTCTCCCCGGAAAACATCCGCTTCCGCCACTTCCCCTACATCTCAACCCACCCAACCGCTGGACGATGGATGACTCTATAGACGAGGTCATTCGAAAGGCCAATCAGGGTCAAAAGCCAATTCAGGCCCCAAGTCTTTCACCTCCAGAGCCCGCTTACCTGTCGTCCCCACCTGACTCGCCTCCTACACCGCCGCCTCCTCTCAAACCACCCCAGGAACGGAAAGACCCAATCAGCGCAACTCTTCTGAAGAAAAAACTCAAGAAGGACATCAGGGCCAAGTTGAAGAAGAAAGACAAGGAGCGACTCAAGGAGAAGGGCAAGGAGAAAGGAAAGAACAAGGACAAGAGTAAGGAGAAGAAGCGGGAAAAGGAGCGAGGGCAGGTGGAGGAGAACAAGATCGCCTGGCCGGAGCTATCGCTCGTAGTTGGAGGTGAAGAGCGGAGAGATGGCATTGGTGGGAAGAAAGAAAAGGACAAACACAAGGACAAGAAGAAAGATAAAGAGAAAAGTAAGAAAGAGAAAGAGAAACGAGACAAGGGTAAGGAGCGAGGCAAGGAGGAGAAGAGGATATCTCAAGTAACCAAAGACGTCGCCGCTGCCGTTGCCGCCACCAGCCCACTGTTCAGCCCCCAGTCCTGCTTACGAATCCCATCAATGTTGCCCCCTTTGCCCCCAATACTCCCTGATAAATTGTTCCTGAACACCAAGGATACCAAGAGCAAAGACAAAGACAAGAAGAAGGACAAGAAAGAGAAGAAGAAGAAAAAAGAGAAAGAGAAAGATCGAGAGAAGGAGCGTGAAAAGGAAAGGGAGAAGGAACGGGCAAGGGAGAAGGAGCGGGATAAAGAGGAGAAGAAGAAAGACAAAGAGAAGAAAGAAAAGACGAAGGAAAAGGAAAAAGACAAGCCAAAACTTGAGAAACAAAGTTTACTGGTAAGATGCCCGCTGGTCTCATACTGTGTTGGGAAAGCTGCCCTCTTACAGTTAAACTACTTGTACTAAAAGTTACACAATCGTTTAAAAATAGCTAGCTACATTACAACATTTGTTAATTATAAGACTACAAAACGCCTCAGTTGATATAACGTAAGTAAAAACCTACCCAAACTAATTGGTTCACTTAAAATGAATCTGACTTTTCGGCGCTAAAGCGAAGTAGCATTTAATACTTTTAAAAAGCACTCTATACTTCTTTTTGTTGGTAAAAAAATCTAATCATTCTACTGAAAACCATGAAGTCAACATGAAATCTTGATGAAAAAAGTGGAAAAATATTCAACGAGAACACAGAGGTACGTGTACACAACTTTGCGTCGTGTTCTCAGCTTTTCATACGCAACTGTGATGTAATTAACATTGAACACCAAATGCATAAGGCTGCATACACCATTCATAAATCTCGTCCTGAATTCAATATGACTATAAGGTACATCAATAATGCAACACATATGGGAATCGTACAGATAGATTTACTAGCTGGCCTCATTGTGTGTGTATTTTTCTGTCTCCTTGTGTGTGTACCTTTGAGATCAGAGGTAGATCGCCAAGCTACATTTACATTTCCGTCTTTTCCGGTCGATTTGTCCCTGGAATCCTGCTCCTTGCATGGAGCCCCTGTGCACACACACACAATAGACTATCAATCTGTGTGCAAATCAAACAAGGGATAAAACACCTCAAAGCCTCTGTTTACCCAATTCATATCCCATTTTCGAGTGTGTATATGTATGTGTGTCTGCAAAAGAGCTTTGAACGAAAGAGCGTGTTGGTTCTTCTTTATCAAACTCATCCTCCAATCGCTTTTCACTGTCCAATGACAGTGATAATGTATGTACACCACATCAGAGCAGCTTGAATTGATTTGGACTGCTGCGGAATTCCATTTTTTCCTGCTTTCTGTCTCTTTTTCTTGCGTTACCTGAATCCCTGACCCCCGCACTCTCTTTTTCTCTCCATCTTTTTCTCTGTCTCCTGCTGCCACTGGGAGATGGGATTGAGAAAGTGATTTCTGTCGTTCTCCACCTGCTTAAATCTTTCCATCACTTTAATTTTTTGCAAGGCTGCTTTGCTGCCATCCAGGAGAAAAGAAAAAGAGACAAGAGAGTGAGAGGAAAGAGGAAAAAGAGAGGGAAGAGAGCTGAGGGGATGGGGAGCCGGGGGGGTTATCAGTCGTTGGCCTGAGGTATGTGTGCAAGGGACTTAAATCCGTAGAGATTAGCAGAAAAATGCCGTCGGTAGCAGTAAGGGGCTTTACGCCACTGGTTGTATTAGTTCAGGTGAAAAGAGTATTGCGTTTACATAAAACCGGACAAATCCAGCCACAATGCCAATGCTGTGGGACCACAATGCAATCTGCTATCTCTGGACCTTAACCACAACATCCAGCGCGGTTTCCTGAGAACTGCCGCAGAACTACTGCCACCGAACACTGAATTACAGAAATTGAGAGAGAATGATGGTGGAGAGAGAGAAGAGATGGGGGGGAATGAGGAGACATGATACAATAGAGAGACTTGGAAAAAAAGCAAGAGAGATTATGCTATTTTTTTCTCGCAGTCTTTACTTAGTCCTTAGTTCCTCACTTGAAAACAAGTAGTCAAAATTAAATGTTTTTTGCTGCCTACTCCAGTTGTGTTTCTGATTGAAATAGCATATTCAGTTTAAAAAAAGAAAACATGGAGCAGGACTTGATTTTATTTACTGTAAAGTATTGGATTATGAAAAATGGTCTCTATATGTTGAAAAAAGTAAAGTTGTTTCAGAGGTATTAAGATGTGTTTTGGTTGATCGGATCACAAGTGGACAACGTTAAGGCCGTGTATCCACCAAAGTGTTTTTCCACGCCCCTGGCGTATGTTTTCAATTGTTTGCAATGGGAGCGCCGCGTTTTTTAAACGCCATGAGCGTACCGAGGCGCTGAGCGTTTTTTTCACGCTGAAGCGCCGAGCGCCCAGCGTTTTTACTGGTCGCTGGGAGTTGAAAAATGTTCAACTTTGGATAAAACGCAGCGCTCATCACTGTCACTTTTTACCCAGCCGTCCAATCACAGTGGAGGAGGGGCGGGACTAATACCACACCGACCAACTGTCACAACATTCAACTGCTGCGGATATTCTGTATCATAGCAACGAAACATCTCACCGGAAAAAACGCTGCGCTGCCAAAACGCTCTCAAGCGCCCAAAGCACGGCGTCTTCAGCAGAGCGTCTAGCGTTTTCAGCTGGATAAAAACGCTTTGGTGGACACACGGCTTAAATACAGGTGTAAACGGAGTCTAAAATGCTTTGAGCTTGTCGACTTTCGAGGCACTTCCAGAGTAGTTCAAAAAGCATTCGACCGGATTGCAACACGGGATTTAAACTTTGTAACGCACCAAGCACAATGTTCTCTCACCGTTCCTGATTCCTAACCCTCACAGCGTTCACCGTGCTCTTGCTGCTATCAGAGCAGAAACAAAAGCTGCTGCTCTCCATATGTTTTCCCGTCGTCTCTGGGCACTGTCATATGTAAATTGCTCAAGCTTATATTGTCCACTAGATGAAAAGATCTGGAAAAAAACAACAACATACATTTACCCGCCCATAGACCCTCCCCTCGAAGACATCAGAACAGAAGTGGTTGAAAATGGACAAAAGAGACAATGAGGTGTAAATGGGTATGTGTATTCGTCTGCTTGTGATCCGATCGACTACAACGCAGTTTAATACCAAGTGTAAACAGATAACCTACAGCAAATATGATTACAAGTTAAAAGGCTCAAATTTCAATGCCTAAAAGTCTTAGATTATCTGATTCTAGCTAGCAGTATTTTAGTCATAATGAGTGTAGACTCAAAAATGCCCTAGTCCTCAACACTGAGGCCCCGTTTACATGAAGGGAAAACGCAGATATTTCCCTGCAGATTGGCCTCTCGTTTACACGAAAACCCCGTTTTTATCACAGAAAACGATTATTTCTAAAAACTCCGGCCAAAATGGAGATTTCTGAAAACGCCGGTTATGTGTTGTCGTGTGAACTAAGAAAAACAGCGTTTTAGGTTCTCTCTTGTTGATTCTGTGGATTCCGATTGGCTTGCATGGCGTTATCCTTCTCCCTACACTGCCGCCAATAGGTTTTGCATAGTTATGAAGGCGCTTGACGGCGTATTTATGCGGGTGTGTGAACGATGTTATTTTTGAAAACGGAGAGGGGGAAAATATTCGTTTCGCTAAATACACGGCTTTGTGTAAACGTGGCCTTAAAGGTGCCATATGTAATAATTGAGGTAAAATATCCAAAAAATGAGCTACACGCAACAAAAGAATGAGAAGAAATAAGTGCAATGATGTCATTAAAAAACTGACGAGTTATAGTGCTGCCAAGATATAAACCTAAATTAGCATGCCAGAAGGCCCAGAAGGAAGAAAAGGAATAGTCGAATAAAGTCGTTATTTTTATTAGTTTTTTCGCACAAAAAGTATTTGCGTCACTTGATAAACTTGTACTTGAGCCACTGTTGTCACATGGAATATTTAAACATTTTCTTCATTGACTTTCTGGGCCGTCAAGTTTCGATCCCTTAGGAGCCTACGCAGCAGTGATCCACCTCTCAAATTTAATCAAAAATATCTTCATTTGTGCTCTGAAGATGAACGAAAGTCTTACGGGGTTGGTACAGCATGGGGGTGAGTAATTAATGACTTAATTTTCATTTTTGGGTGAACTAACCCTTTAAAGTAGCCTTGTTGAGAAGTTTGGATGAGTAAGGGCAAAATGCACAAGACATTGTATTAGTGCTGTAGCGGCGCGTCGATGATTCGACGTCAAAATTGCGTCGACGCTTCTTTATTTATTTATTTTTTTGCATGTTCCCGGCGGTACAGCTTGCCACACACACGTGGGAGACCGAAACATTGCAGATTAGAGGACGAAGACAACTAGAAGTGAATGTGCTATCCATTAAATGAATCACACACAGTAAACAAACCCTTAAGAAAATTAATTGCAATTTAGACGCGCAAACTGGGTGCCGGAGCTCGGGCAGATTCGGCTTGAAGTTGTTCCCTGACGCGGCGCCGGGCGCGTTGTTACAAAAAAAGGCGTACACACAGCCCGCCACAGTCTTCCTGGTCTTGCGCACCCAACGGGTCATTTTTGCCGTGCGCACATTCGGACGTGTCGAGTATAAACCAGGCTTTAACTCTGTGTCAGCACGCGCTCTGATCAGTAGGTGAACTCCGCCTCCGACTCCGTTTCCCTCCTCAGCTGATATTAATATTTAAACATTCTCTATGATAAAAAATGTTTGTAAAAAATATTTTAATAACACGGTTTTGGCGGTTGTAGAGTTATGATGGTGTTCAAATACATAATATTAGACTAACGTTAGCCAGCTTATAGTATCTTGATTCAGTATGCTAGTATTTATTTGAGATATTGTTTTTTTTATTAATTGAGCAGCAGAAAAAATATTCTTTATATTAGTCGTCCAATTAGTCATTAGATTAGTCGACTAATCGATAAAATAATCGCCCAACTAATCGTTTAGTTAATAATCGTTTACCCCAGCCCTACATTGTATACACTTTTTACACTTTTATACTTGCCAAAAATATACTTACTAATTACATTTACGTATATACACTGGACGCAATGTTTAACGTTAAAAAATCACTCTTACTTTTTGGTTTCACATTAGACTAATCTACGTAATATAACTCATTAAAAAACGTTATGAACAGTCTTAAAGAAAAGAAAAAGATGAACTTATGAGACTAGTTTTAGCAGTTTTTGCAACTGGCATTCCAATCTTGAAGACATTCCAGAGATAACATGAATGCCATATCTACACATACTATTTTTGAAATGCAGTGATTGATGTCATTGGTATGAACAGTAAAGGTAAGCGGTGAACACTGGCCTTACTTTTACCTCTTGGTTTAGACCGTTTAGTTTAGTCAATTAAATCTATGAATTTTGAATTAGGTTCCTCTCTTTAACCCAAGCAGTATCTCTAAACTCCACCCCTATTGAACACGGACTCTTACAATCTCTTTGCTAAACGCCAAAAAGGACCTTTGTATCATATTTAATTGTATTGTGCTTTATGGTATTACACTCTTGTAAAATTTCAAGAGTTCCTTTTTCACTTTTTCGTTATCGCTTCCTTAGCTCATAGCGCTTTTTAAAGAGCTACGCCGGTCTCCGGGTCACGCTAGCTACAGCACTTTACATCCATTTAGAAGCTGATTAATCAATTTGCGCGATCCCGCAGCCATTTATGTTGGGTGCGCGTGCGGTGCGTGTTTGAATGAGCGGGCCTAATCGTGATAGGAGTAGGTTAAGTAGGACGGGGCACTTTTAGGGAGAAAGACATTGCTGCCACCTCCTCAACCACTTAAAGACTAATTAACATAAGCAGATAGTACTATCTCGTCCTGCTATTGTGGGTCACCCTGAGTGCGCACACACGTTTGCTCTTACAGACGCGTGCACACACACATACATGGGCCTTATCATCAAGATACATGGCCATGGCTCCTTCCTTAGGGAGGTTGAGAGGTCTGTACTTGCTTCTGTTTTGGATGGCTGTTCCCCCTTTGCCCTATTGTGGTTAGAAAACACAGGTACCATTTTACCAAGTGGGAGATGTTATCTGAAGTTATTTGCATTTTAAAACTACAACTATAATGACCAATAAAAATCTAATGTCATTGTTAATCCTGTAACCGTTCTGACAGATTCAGCAAGCAATTTGTAAGACTCATTTCAATTTTTAAAGGAGTAGTTCAATTTAAAAAAAAAATATTGCTGATAATTTACTCACCCCCATGTCATCCAAGATGTCCATGTCTTTCTTTCTTCAGTCGAAAAGAGGTTTTTGATGAAAACATTCCAGGATTTTACCAAACGGTTCAATGTCCAAAAGAGAGTTTCAGTGCAAACTGCAAACTGTTCAAAGGGCTTTAAACGATTCCAGGGTCTTATCAAGCGAAACGATCGCTCATTTAAAAAATAAAATAACAAAGTTTTATAAGCTCAAATGCTCGCCCTGTTCTCTCCTGTTCGAACTCGTTCATCAAAATGAACAAATCTTTTTTCATGTCATTTGGTTCATTCAACGAACGAAATGAACGAATTGACTCATTTTGAGCGATCGTTTCGCTTGATGAATTAGACCCTTATTCATCGTCTGGAATCGTTTAAAGCCCTTTGAACAGTTTGCAGTTTGCACTGAAACTGTCTTTTGGAACTTGAACCGTTTGGTTCCCATTGAAGTCCATTATATGGAGAAAAATCCTGGAATGTTTTCATCAAAAACCTTAATTTCTTTTCGACTGAAGAAAGAATGACATGGACATCTTGGATGACATGGGGGTGAGGAAATTATCAGCAAAAGTGAACTACTCCTTTAACTAAGATTCTTAGATCCATTTTAAGAATTTGTTAACGGTACTTAAAGTCAGTTTTTCCATCCGTATTTCTAGAAAAAATTAAACAATTTGCTCTGCCTAAGACGACTGCCTTTTCGGATAACATCACAAATCCCCTACTTCTCTGGAACCCATCCCATCTCCCTTCATTCTGGCTGAGGTCAGTTCCTACTGGATAAAATCAGTCCTGCCCTTTATTTACGGAGTCGGATCACCATTTGATTCTATAGTCAAATCAATTTCTACAAGTCAGTTTATTGTCTTTGTTTTATTTAGTGCTACCCACTCTTTCTATTTCATCACTTTCAATCACAACTCGGGTAAAATATCATTTGCCGTGGAATTGTAGATTATGACGCTCCATTGTTGAATAGCAGAGCAGGAAACACGGGTACAAGGTGAAACAAGTTTGTTTTGGCCGATTCTCTCAGAGGAGTTTTCCATATATTAACACGGGAGTCTAAAGTTCATTGTGCCAAGTCCAGCGTTAACTCAAGAGCTCCTCTAATCAACTGAAGTACAAACTGCTGCTAAATCTTTTATGGCAGTTTAGAGTTGCAGCCCTGTATAGTGTAACCCGTATATAGGAGCAATCGGGGTTGGCGGTTCTTTCCCAAGCACGTATTGCTAGAAGAGACTTGCGATAGTCATGGTCATAAAGCTTCATAAAAGCCATCCATTTGGGACGATCGGATCTGAAAGCCAATCTGAGAACGAGAATTGCTCGTGCAGGCATACCTCCAGAGCTTTTTTTTGTTTGTTGTTTTTTTTGGCGCCAGGTTTGTTCATGCATATATGCTAATGCAGCGGCTAACACAGCCTCTCGCGCTCCTATTCTCTCCAAATGATGCAACCTGCCAGCCATCCTCTCAATTCTGCTGATACTTACGTTCCATAGAAGAAAGGAAGCGAAAAACCGAGAGAAAGGGAGAGGATGGGGTGGTAGACAGGCAGAGAGAGCGAGACACAGGGAGGAGTCTCCAAATCCACAAAGGTTTTGTAATGAATGCGCGGAGCAACAATAAAAACAAAAACATTAAAGAGAGAAAAGACGTGTTTCTGTGTTAAACAATTAGTGCAGCGGCATTATGGGGGATCTGGGCGGACAAAAGCGATACAGCGGCAGGGGTTCTCCCCGACACAAACACACAAAGAGCACCTCACTCCCGTTAAGCTTCGGAAAAACCCCCGAGACACACTCTACACCGGTCTCTTCAGCCAGCGCCGCGTTATCCGTCCCTACGCTATCATCTCCTCCATCTCTCATGCGCTCTGTTCTGTGCATCATCCCATTCTGCTGTTTTTATCTCTGTACTGGGGTCTGTTTGTACCCCTCCGTGGCCCCGGACAGGACACACTCCTGCCAGCATTAGAGGTGTGTGTACATAAAGGGCTTTTCAGGAGGACTGACCCTGGTGCTAGCTAAACTGGATTAGCAGGACACTATGTTGTCCATGTTGCCGTGTTAAGTGCGAGCGTCTGAGGTGAGGCCATGTGGTCTTGTCCATATTAGTAGCTGATTCGTAGTTTAATAGCTCAGCTGACTTCACGTTTTGGGAAAGATAACCTCAGGTTTAAGTATTCGTTCAGTGTGTATGAGGAATACGGTGTCCATTCCAACAGTTTAACCCGTTTGGTGATCTTTATTTTAGACAAATGTGATATTTTGTGCGTGTAGAACTGATACTGAAGTAGTTGTTTGGTTCTAAACACACTTTGGATTCAGTAAAGATTTGGTTGTCAGTACCTACATTTTTCAGTTCAATTTTC
This sequence comes from Pimephales promelas, assembly GCF_016745375.1. Next base: position 18,095,294 of record NW_024121144.1, read on the forward strand.
GAATGCAGTAAATGATCCTGTAAGAACGGTGTCAAATGTACAAAACTGGCTTGAAAACTGACCGTTATTATAAACCGTTCAATTTATAACCAATCATAAAGGCCCGTTCACACCAAGAACAATTACTATAAAGATAACTATATTAGCATCCACACCAGCGGACGATATCGGTATGAACTGTTTTTAACTTGGTATATCTTTATAGTGATTGATTATATTGAAAAATAGATTATAGCTTATTTTAGAACTTTTATGCTGTACATTATAATTTTTTGTCACCTCGTTTCACCAAGAAGCATGGACAATTCTCATTCACAGCTTTAATGAGATTGTTTCATAATACAGGCAAAATGGAATAGGTTTATTACATTGAGTAGCATATCGGTTATCGTGAGATTATCGGTAATTAGTATAACGTTCGTGAATTCCTATTGGATAGACAATAGATTTAAAGAAAGCTAAAAGATCGCAGGGCAATGAATCAGAATTAACATTTGTAATATATATATATATTTATATATATTTGTAATATATATATATATATATATATATATATATATATATTATGTAAAAAAACACAAACTTTTATTTTCGCGATTAATCGCATCCAAAATAAAAGTTCGTGTTTTTTTTTACATAATATATGTGGGTGCACTGTGTATAATTATTATATATATATAAATAAACACACATACTTGTATATATTTAAGAAATATTTTCATGTATATACAGTATATGAAGAGTTCAGATGCAAAAGCCTCTAAATGCCATTTGAAATTTTCTTCTAAAATGACCATTTTTATCAAGCTTGCATATTTAAGTTCAGTAATTTCAATTAAATGACAATTAATAGGTAATCTTCATTGCCATTTAAGTAAAATTACTGAACTTAAATATACAAGCTTGATAAAAATGATCATTTTAGAAGAAAATTTCAAATGGCACTTAGAGGCTTTTGCATCTGAACTCTTAATATAGATTTATATATAATTTATATTATATATTAAATATAGATGAAATATAAAAATATTTAATATATTTTATATTTTAAATATAAAAATATTAAATATAGTAAATATTTCTTAAATATATACAAGCATGTGTGTGTATTTATATATATATAAAATAATTATACACAGTGCACCCACAAATAGTATGTAAACACAAACTTTTATTAATCGTTTGACAGCCCTATAATATATATATATATATATATATATATATATATATATTGCATCTTAAAAGATTATATTTTATAAATTGATTTTATTAGATACCATTTGTGATGATAAATTGGTATTAGATCATAAAATACAGAGACTTGTAAAACAGAATTTGGGAAAAGAATAAAATGGGAATTGCTATAAATTTCAAATGATTTCTGTCTCTGTTCAGGCTGATATTTCTCCCGCTGTCCCACCGTCTCCTGTCATTCCCCGACTGACCCTCAGAGTGGGCGCTGGACAAGACAAGATGTAAGTACCTCTCACACACACACACATACATGAAGAGTTGAGACTATCAGGCAGCTCTCTGTGTGGTCAGAGACTCTGAGTCTGTGTACAGGTGTGAGTTTCAGGCTTTGGGTCTTGTGACCAGTCCCAGACGGCCCATGAGGTCTTTTAGGGGGGCAAACACACACACACACACACACACACACCCCACATCATGGCCCCCTCCTGCACACTCCTATCAATAGCGCTAGTGTTCACACCACTTAACCCCCTCACACACACACACACACACAGCGCCATACTACAGGTAAGGCGATTACTGATTCCTGAACGTCTACACGTGAATGATGTCGCTTTAATGGCCGGTGTGATTTCGACTCGGAAAGTAAAGTGCCTACACTGTGTTTTGACTGTGCTTTTGAATTTCTTCCTCAGTTCCACCTGCATGCAGGACAGGAAGCATTAGTGTTTACGTCTGAGCGCGTGTGTGTTTGTACAGCATGGCCTTTATTCTCAGTGCGTCGGGCGTCTGATGTCGGCTGTGTTCGTGCACCTGTAGTCTGCTGTGTGGAAAAACACAATCAGCAGTCCTTTCAAGAGCAAAATGTGTTTTTATGTCTGTCCTTGTGTTTTATTTCATTTAAATAAGCACAAAGCTTTAGGTGTTGTTTATGTTTAACTTTTAGTGTTGGTTGAAAGACTTGTGGGATGCACTGTTTGTTAGTGATGAAAGTAAGAGATAAAAGAGGACTGATTTGGATCAGCAATAACTGATCGGTAAAGTGTACATTTTTCCCGAGATCTCAACTGAAGCTCGTCTGATGCACGTGAAAACATGGACAGGGGTCAACTTTGACCTCTGAAAGGTTTTGAGGTCACATCCTGGACAGGGCATACCCCACACCATCTTTGCCCCGAGAGGGAGCCTTGTGCATGGTTGTGGTGTGTGTGTGTGTGTGTGTGTCTGTCAGATGAAGCATAAATAATGAGTGCCTGTGTGTGTAATCGGAGCTGACCGTTTGACACGCCCTTCTCAGGGTCAATACCACAGCAAGCGCCGCTGTCCACTCTCTCTGAGCCTGTCAATCAACCTGTTACTCGGCAACAGCAGGGTTTAATCAGTGTGTCTGGTTGCATTTAAGAGATTAACTGCTTTAAGTTCTTCTCTATTGCACAGATCAGAATTATTAAGGATCTCAGAATATATATATATATAAGCTAAAATTGAACGAGAAAATATATATATAATATAATAATATATATAATATTTTATATATATATATATATATATAATATAAATATATTTATGTGTGTTTATTTATATTATATATAATTATATTTATATGTGTTCATATAAATATAATTAATTATATAATATATAATACATTTTTAATACAAGCATTCCTACAGTCGTCAGTATAGCATCCCAATTAAATGGTGGTATGTTGATTAATCCTATTGTTTAGAGCTTTAGTGTGATTATTATTTTCTATTTTAGTTTTATTTATTTAATTGACTGATTCATTCATAATCAAAAACAACATTTAAACAGAAAAGCAGATTTATCATATTGTTCATTTATGTTAGTTTTTGGCCATCACAGAATAATGATGCCTCATTATGTCAATATTATATATACCAATAATACTTTTTAGCAATATTTACATTACCAGTGTACACTTCACCATACTTAGAGATTGGCATGGGGTACTTTCCATAAGATCACCTCTCAATGCAAATCAAACCAGCTATTAGGCTAACTGAAGTAAAACCATGCCAATCTCTTGGTATGGTGAAGAGTGTGTGAAGATGTGGGGATATTTTAATCCCAAAGGCCAAGGGAACTTTATCAGGATGCATATTATCCTGGATCCATGAAATAACTGGCCTTTAAAAATAAAAATCTGCCTGACTCTATGGGAATTTAACATAGGGGTCTCTTGACTTATGAACCCTGCATTTTAAGGAAGAACATTTATTTATTTGCCTTACATTATTCATTCACAAATTAAAAACAGTGTCCTTAAAGGTTGGATTTTTCCTCATTTTTTGAAATTAAGCATTAAGATCAATTTCCAAAAGATGATTTTTATTTATTCCTCTTTTTACGCAACTTTAGCATGGATGTGTTCACTTATGCCAAGCACTGTATAAAAAGGCATAGGCAAACCTATATATATACACTCACCGGCCACTTTATTAGGTACCCCATGCTAGTAACGGGTTGGACCCCCTTTTGCCTTCAGAACTGCCTCAATTCTTCGTGGCATAGATTCAACAAGGTGCTGGAAGCATTCCTCAGGGAGTTTGGTCCATATTGACATGATGGCATCACACAGTTGCCGCAGATTTGTCGGCTGCACATCCATGATGCGAATCTCCCGTTCCACCACATCCCAAAGATGCTCTATTGGATTGAGATCTGGTGACTGTGGAGGCCATTTGAGTACAGCGAACTCATTGTCATGTTCAAGAAACCAGTCTGAGATGATTCCAGCTTTATGACATGGCGCATTATCCTGCTGAAAGTAGCCATCAGAAGTTGGGTACATTGTGGTCATAAAGGGATGGACATGGTCAGCAACAATACTCAGGTAGGCTGTGGCGTTGCAACGATGCTCAATTGGTACCAAGGGGCCCAAAGAGTGCCAAGAAAATATTCCCCACACCATGACACCACCACCACCAGCCTGAACCGTTGATACAAGGCAGGATGGATCCATGCTTTCATGTTGTAGACGCCAAATTCTGACCCTACCATCCGAATGTCGCAGCAGAAATCGAGACTCATCAGACCAGGCAACGTTTTTCCAATCTTCTATTGTCCAATTTCGATGAGCTTGTGCAAATTGTAGCCTCAGTTTCCTGTTCTTAGCTGAAAGGAGTGGCACCCGGTGTGGTCTTCTGCTGCTGTAGCCCATCTGCCTCAAAGTTCGACGTACTGTGCGTTCAGAGATGCTCTTCTGCCCACCTTGGTTGTAACGGGTGGTTATTTGAGTCACTGTTGCCCTTCTATCAGCTCGAACCAGTCTGGCCATTCTCCTCTGACCTCTGGCATCAACAAGGCATTTCCGCCCACAGAACTGCCGCTCACTGGATGTTTTTTCTTTTTCGGACCATTCTCTGTAAACCCTAGAGATGGTTGTGCGTGAAAATCCCAGTAGATTAGCAGTTTCTGAAATACTCAGACCAGCCCTTCTGGCACCAACAATCATGCCACGTTCAAAGTCACTCTAATCACCTTTCTTCCCCATACTGATGCTCGGTTTGAACTGCAGGAGATTGTCTTGACCATGTCTACATGCCTAAATGCACTGAGTTGCCGCCATGTGATTGGCTGCTTAGAAATTAAGTGTTAACGAGCAGTTGGACAGGTGTACCTAATAAAGTGGCCGGTGAGTGTATATATATAAGCTACATATCATTATTAATTATATTTAACAAACAGTAGTACAATAAACTTAATCAGTTCATGTAAATAAATGAGATGATACGGTATGTAACCCTTTCCCTCTCTTTCTCTCTCTCTCTCTGCACCAGTGTGATCAGTAAGGTGGTCCCAGAGTCAGAACCCTTCCCTCCTCCACCACGGACCCATGTGGCCAGGTCGGGTCCGGGAGCTCGGATGCGTTCCCCTCCCGCTCCTCCTCCACCTGCCCTGGCACCTGTAGCACCTCCACCCCGCCCTCCTCCTGTCCTGCCCCCAGCCGCCCCCATTCAGACGCCACCACCCAGCCAGGCCAAGTCCCGGGGGTGCAGCGTCGTCACAGAGACCGTCAGTGCATACGTGGTAAGTCTCAAATATACACACGAGAACACTATTGGAAATTAATGACTGGATTCATTTTAAATATCATTTGTATTAATAATCATATATATTATATTAATATTTTTGTTTACATTCATATTTATTTCTTAATAATTAATTACACAATCAATAATTATAGGTTTAGGCTATTTACAGTTATCATGGCTTTGTGTGACTTCCAATCAGAATTTAAAGATTTTATAATTGAGCTACGGTTTTATATAAATATCATGTGACTTCCTATATCAGTTTCACCTTTGCTTTGACCAAGAAAAACATTTTGAATTGTTGTCCTTAATTATTTGTATTTTGCATTATTTGATTTAATTAGATTTATTCAAACATACATTTCATGATTGAGACCGAATGCTTATAAATGCATTGAAAACAATTAATATCAATCAAACACATTTTGGTTAGATTTAATTATTTTCTATATATTTTCTAATAATTATGCGCGTGACGTCACCGTCGGCCGGAGTGCCTGCAGTTGCTCACAGTGAGTGGCAAAAAGGCTGAGCGGCTGTATTTGTTATTAGTGTGAATGCTGCGAAAAACAAAGACAACACGTATAAAGCGGGAAAGAGCTTTGCGATTGACTGTACAACTAGATTTGACAAAAAAATCTGCTATAGAAAGAGGAGCAAATGGATCGCTGCAATTCACAGAAACAACTGGACTCCAGTCAGCGAAAGGTGGATTTGCAGTTATCATTTTGTGCTGAATTTAGTTGTAAAATCATACCCATTTTGTATTGTTATATATATTAACAACTCCTAAATTAAATATTTATCATTGCATATTCTGCATTATTGGATGTTTTTTAATAAACACTGACCAAAAAAAAAAAACTTAAGTTTTAGGTCAGGACGATAGGCTATATATAACACTGATATAAGTGATCACCCGGATTTAGACCTACCTATATTGTAGGGCTGGGTATTGAGACAAATTTCACAATTCGATTCGATTCACAAGCTTGCAATTCGATTTCGATTCACAAGCTTGCAATTCGATTTCGATAACGATTCGATTCAATATTGATTATTTTGGATAGCAGTTACAATAAATGGCATTTTTTCTCAAGGGAATCAAATCTCCATAGCTGTCAACATTGAACATTGAAAATAAGGGAGTTTTCCCGGAATCCATCCCCAAAATAAGGGATTTTTTTTTTTTGCACGATTCTCACCCACAAACTTTAAAAATAAAGCACAATCCTTAAAAGTCTAAGGTGTTCATAACTAGCCTATGTGTGAGAGAGAAAGAGACAGTGTCATTTAAAGGGGAAAAAATCTACATTTGGATTAGCATGTGTTGCTCTAGCATTTGGACAACAATTTCAACATTTAGCCTATCACACATCTTCCAAAATCCGCAAAATAGGGAAGTGGGCTGTGTTTATTTTAATTACATTTACACATTTTGTGTAGCTTTAAAGAGCCTATTTAGCCTGATGGTGGACCATCACTCAGAAGACGCACTATCTTTATATCCTCCTGAGGCCCAGAACGTTTTTTTTTTGTCAAGTTTTTTTTTCTTCTTCATGTAATCACATTGTTAAGAGCTTAAGAAACAAATGGAAAAAAAGAAAATATATTTTATTCATATATTTGAAAATCTATTTATAATAATTATTATTTGTTTAAATTACATTGATATCTGAATGTATGTAAAAACCTAGACTTTCAAACATCAAAATGTAATGTATTAATATGTATTCGAGTACAAAATTACATTCAGCTAGCCTAAACATCGTTTCCTATTTTTTATTTATTTTTTTGCCTGGAAACGCAAAGAAATTCCAGGCAAAGATACACGCCTGCCTGTCGCGTGAAAAATAGGCGTCAGTTCTATTTCTAGCATGCACGCGTTTTCTGGAGACGCGCGTGTCACGCAGGCAGCGTGCAATAAAAACGGACACACCACGCAGCCAGTGTGTCTCCGGCCAGCGCGCGCGGCACCGCATCCGAGGATAAACGACTTCAAGCCGAATCTGTCCGAGCCCGTACGTCTCACACAATCAGAGAGTAAAAATACGGTATATTTTACGGGAAAATACTCAAACGGGAAGACAGCGGGAAAAGAGCTAAAATACGTGAGAAACCCGGAAAAAACGGGAGGGTTGACAGCTATGCAAATCTCTTAACTAATGCTGTAACTATAGGAGTCTAGTTGTAGCCTACTAGGCTTCATTAGCCTAATATGAAGGTAATAATGAATGAATCACTTAAATTACACTTTTACTTATTTTTATAATAAGAAGATTATATGAAATATAAACATTTAAATGGTGGCTGTCATAAAAAACTTGCCAGATTTATTCAAATATGAAGGTAATAATGAATGAATCACTTAAATTACACTTGAATTTATTTTTATAATAAGAAGATTATATGAAATATAAACATTTAAATGGTGGCTATATATTTAGCAAAATGCTCCTCTCTGTAGTTATTTTTTCTAGCTGACTAACGAGTTTATGTGGGTTTTCTGAGGTAAATGTGACGATACATTGATTACAAGCTGTTTAACTGACGTCTTTCCACGGTTGAGACGCTGATTGAGCGAATCAATGTGACATGATACGAATTTCGATAAGTTGTACTCTATCTTTTAACACACTTTCACATGCTCATTCATGTTTATTTCGCGCTGTGACTGGTATTATTAAGCCGGAAGAGAGATCAGCGCTACTGCTTAGCTGAGCCAGCGATCTCAAAACTCTATTTATGTTTTTGAATTTCTAAAGAAAATGGACGTAATTTGAAAATTGAGACTTTGCTTCATATAAATAGTAACAAAGGACAAAGATTATTGCGATTTTTTTTTTTTTTATGCGCGCAGCCGCGATACAATATCCCATTCATTCAAATGAAACCGGATGAATAATCGATTCTTGAGACTTAAGAATCGATATCGGTTCGTAAAAATGAGAATCGATTAATATCGAGAAATCGATATTTATTACCCAGCCCTACTATATTGTATTTATATAAAGCGTTCACAGGCAAATTTGCTTTATGTTTAGGTCTATATTGCTTTTATTTCCCCGGTGTCGAAATCCGGCAAACATAAATGTCAAGCAACACGATTCCTGGCTGCATGTCAATATCCATGGATCACTGGATATTTAGTAAAATGTAAGGAACACTATATTGAGTCCAACATTTAGTTTAAATTGATAAAATTGTTCGTTTTAGTCGCATTTTCGCAGTTTCCCCGATTAAATCCAGTCACGTAGCAGATCTTTTGCCACTCAGTCAGGCTGAGGGGGGTTATTCCGGCAAGAAAATTGACGTCAATGCATTCCCTCTATATATATACATATATAAGTGCTTGTTTTACTTTCCGTTTTGACCAATGCTAGATGTAACACTTCCAAATTCGTTTGATTTAATTTATTGGTTCTTGTGTTTGTTCATTTGCAGATTCTAGATGAAAGGGGTAATAAGATCTGGATTTGTCCAGGATGTAATAAACCTGATGACGGCAGTCCCATGATCGGATGTGACGAGTGTGACGACTGGTATCACTGGTAAAACCTCTTTCCAGTTTTTCTTACATTACACTCTCCCCAAACACTGATTTGATTTTTTTTTTTCGGTGATGTGACATAATTTACACAGAAAACAGATTGTGCTCTTCAGAAAGAACTCTAGACGGGACTTTTTATCTATAAGGAAGTGGCCTCAGTCTTGATTTCAGGAGAAGTCATACAATTGTCTTTATTCATCGTGTGTGTCATGCACAAGACACTTCCTTTTTTTGACATACGAGCTCAAAATGCAGTATGTTTTGATCAAATAAAGTTACAGAGTTGTTTTATTTTACATTAATTCTCTTCCGTGCCATTTCAACACAAAGTAAATCAGAGGAAGTGCCAATCAAAAATAAATAAATGAGTCTAGATTGCCTGGCATTACTGTAAAGCTTTATGGGAATCATCTTTTTGATGCGTTTCTCTTACAGATCAAACACACACACACACATAGAGAGAACAAATTGTGTCTCTTTCATGATAAAAGTAGATGTTTTGATGCTGAGAATGATCAAGTAGTTTTATATTTGAATCTCCATTTTGGATTGTACCAATATATGAGAAGTGCAAGCTTAAACTTGAATGATATAGATCGGTATCATGACAAACAACTTGTGAGTCTCGTCGATCTCTTTCTCTGTCCTTCAGGCCATGTGTGGGTATTTTAGCCGCCCCTCCGGAGGACCAGTCGTGGTTCTGTGTGAAATGCGCTGGCAAGAAGAAAGACAAGAAGACAAAAAAAAGGAAACGCAAAGCGCACTGACCCACATTTCTTTCTTTTTCTCTTTTTTCCTCCCGTCTCCGTGCTCATCTATTTTCGCCTTAACTCTATTTTGCTGCATTTGTCTGTTTTTGTTTCGTTTTCACCCAGCCCTTCTTTTAACTCGGTTAACTTAACTCAGTGTCCGGTATCATAATGTATTTTTTAAAAAATGAAAATTTCAAATGTTGTATATGTTACTTTTTTATGTGGAGGATCGTACAGTACGTCTATATGATCTTTGTTTCGTGCTCATGATTGTTCAGTAGATGTGTGTTGAAATGAACCTCTCAGTTCGCCCTCATTTAAAGGTTGTTCCATGTTATGTGCTCATTCATCAAATCACCCAGGAGAAGAAAAAAAAAACGTTCTGTACTATAATCTGCCTTTTAATATCGTTCTTCTGATTGATTTTGACTGGAGGTGCAGTTTCATTTTACTATGGATTTAATTAAAAGTTGCTTTTTCACATCTTATCGTTTGGTTGTCTTGTCGTTCGTTTGGGTAGGAGTGTACAGATAGGTAGTCCACTCATTCAGAAAAAAAAAAAACAAACGCTAAATCAGTGACTGTAATCTTAACATAAGATTTTCATGAGCACTGTCAAAATAATAAATAAAAGTTTAAATGTATTTTATTATTTGACTTCAGTGATATTTCTGTATATTCTTTTCACTTTTCGTCTTTTCTCTCAAATTCGTACGTTTTTTTTATATATTGCCGCCATAAATGTTGCAATGAGTTAAATATGATAAATGAAGTGTCAGTTATGCAATGAAATGTTTTTTCAAGAACACATTGAATAAAAAAAAAACACATAACCAGAGAGATGGGCATTGTTTATTGAAAAAATGATATGTTGCGTGTACAAAGTACAAGGTAAGTGTCTTTTCATTCTTGTCCTGACAAACAAATGTAATGGTTTCAATTTACAGTGTTGCATAAAGTGTCAAAGCAATGCCATTTAAACAAGTGAACTTTTCACAGGTAAACACTAAAATGATAAAACATTATAATTTGAAGCATTTGCTTATAGATACCGTCACATGAACAAACAGGGAAAAAGCTCTCATCGAATCCACTTGTTGAAGCAGTGAACTGACGGAGATATCTACGAACTTTTTAGGTAAGCTAACGTTTCTAGTTCTTCATTTTTATTGTTGGTTTTTACAAGTGTTAAAGAGAAGAATGATTTTTTTTTATTTAAGATTAATTGCATATGCGATTGACATCGGTTATGCTCATTGGTGGGTCCTTAGAAAGCATCTTAAAATCGCTGGCTGCCAACGAATTCAGCATCAGGTATTTGACATTGTTCTCACACCATATAGTCTCCATATTGCACTCAAAAAGAATATTTTTGCTGTTTGTCGAAATTGCTGAGTTAAGATGAGCTTAAGCAACACAATTGCTATACATTTTGTCTAAATTTAAATTGATTGAGTTCAATCTACTTAAATATGTCAAATTCATCCGTTTGTGTTGAATTACATGAATGATTTGTGTTGTGAATGAAAAGGCAGGATGATTTTCACATCGTTTTGAAGCCAGAACTCGAAGCGACAACATCCATTAGTCCAAAGTCTTGTGGACGCATATTTCGTATGTGTTTTGTGGCCTTATTTCAGAAACTTTCATTTTTAGTTTATTCAATAACCACGCATAAACAATATTCTCTAATGTACATACATGTTGCTCACATATTATGGTAGCCCTGTTTGTGCTAAATATAGTGTAATTTCACCTGTTTACAAGCAACTGAAAAAAGCACAAATGTCACAGCATGTCAAAACATCTCAGAGGGTTAACTGAAACTGGGCTGTGTTTGTTAGTTCCCAGCATGCTTTGCATATCGCTGAATTACGAGAGAATAAATGTCTAAGTGTTATTTTATGTGTTTTTGAGAAAAGGAAGACTAAGTAGTGCGTAATTGTGTTTAATGTTCAAATACTTTGCAATTATTAGTACCATTTAAATTACAGTGGGTTACCATTGTGGTTAGGCTGAAAACTGATTCAGCAATATTGTCAGCAAATGCTTTGGTTGATGTAAATCTTATAAATTAAGATGCAAACAATTGCTATTGGTAGCTAATACTTGTTTATAGTCTTGAAATATATTATTGAGACAATTATGAATTTAAATATCTAAATTCACTGGCAATATTAAATCAAGCTGTGCCCAACCATCGTAAATAAGTTGAATCAACCTTAATACATTAAGTTGACCCAACGTAAGTACATTAAATTGATATAACAGAATTGCTTAATGCCGAAATAAAGCATGTTAATCGTGTGAAAAACCTTTCCATGATTTTCTTATGTTCATTCAAAGAGTTATTTTTTTTGAGTTGTCCATTTCTTTATATAATGGATTTCATTGGGAACCAAACGGTTCAAGGTCCAAATATAATTAAAACAATTTTTTGGAGTTGTTTTTCTGCGCGCAGACAGACAAGACAGGGCAGTTTTCTTCTAATGAAACAAAGTCTCAGCTTTCAAATTTTTAATACGAAAAAGTTTTATTATGAAATTAAAACAATAGTTTTGGCGCACTAATATGGCGTGAGGCAATGTATGTTGTCAAGCGAAGAGGTAGTGCACGTGAATCATCTTTTCTTCTACTACTTAGGTTACAGTACAAAATAAACACGATTTAACATCAAAACAAATTTAAGGGTCAAACATAATGATCATGTCTCTTAAATCTGTGATTCAACCACTGATAAAACAAATAAGAAGAGTTAAGAAAAGCCATTCATTGTCCATTAAAGTTCACTTTAAAAAAAAAAAAAAAACTTTTGCTGATAATTTACTCACCCCCATGTCATCCAAAATGTCCATGTCTTTCTCTCTTCAGTCGAAAAGAAATTAAGGTTTTTGATGAAAACATTCCAGGATTTTTCTCAATATAATGGAGTTCAATGGGAACCAAACGGTTCAAGGTCCAAATGAGAGTTTCATCGCAGCTTCAAAGGGCTTTAAACAAGGTTTTTGGAGTTCAATGGAGTTCAATGGGAACCAAACGGTTCAAGGTCCAAATGAGAGTTTCATCGCAGCTTCAAAGGGCTTTAAACAAGGTTTTTGATGAAAACATTCCAGGATTTTTCTCAATATAATGGAGTTCAATGGGAACCAAACGGTTCAAGGTCCAAATGAGAGTTTCATCGCAGCTTCAAGGGGCTTTAAACAACACCAGACGATGAATAAGGGTCTTATCAAGTGGTCATTTAATTTTTTTTTTAAAGTTTAAGCTTTATAAGCACAGATGCTCACCTTGCTCTGTTCTGGGATGCACGTTCGCGACTCTCCTGTTCAAACTCCATCAAAATGAACAAATCTTTTTTCGAGCCATGACTCGAAGAGTCCTAAGACCCTTATTCGTCGTCTGGTGTCGTTTAAAGCCCTTTGAAGCTGCACTGAAACTCTCATTTGGACCTTGAACCGTTTGGTTCCTATTGAAGTCCATTATATGGAGAAAATCCTGGAATGTTTTCATCAAAAACCTTAATTTCTTTTCGACTGAAGAAAGAAAGACATGGACATCTTGGATGACATGGGGGTGAGTAAATTATCAGCAAAAGTTTTTTTTAAAAGTGAACTACTCCTTTAACTATAGTTAACAAGAAACATGTAGGCCTACTCCAGAGAGCAGTAAAAGAAAAGCACTTTTTATAAATTAACACATACAGCTAGCCTACTATCCATAAATTATTTCGGTATTGAATCGATATCAAAATCGAATCCCAAACGCATTAATCACAGGCTTTATATTTAAAACGTATACAATAAAAACACATTGAAACACTTGCGATACACATTGAAACTTGCATTCAATGCAATAAAAAAATAAAAAATAGAGGCTAAGTAGCCTATAAAATAAACATACATTATTCTGGCATTAATTAGTCCACAAACAATATTGTTTTTCAAATTAAGCGTTAGAAAGTGTACATTGAAAGTGTATCGCAAGAATAGGTGTCATGGCACCAACAAAGCCTGATCGAATTGGTTTGAATATGTCAACTTGTAACTAATCCTGTAACCCTGAGTTGGTGCAACTGGTCTTTGAACCAGATTTCTGCCACTGAAAGAAATAGCAAGAGCTGTATGTATAGTATATTTCCCGTCTTTATAGGTGAATCGTTGCTCATTCAGCAATTGCTATGCGATTAATATTATCAAAGCATTGTGTTGCTAGTATCCACTACTAAAAATATTTCAGTTGAGATTACATGATTTTAAGTTAAATCTATGAATCATCTATGAATGAATCAGCTTACTCAAATATTTCAAGTTAATAGCAAATTAAATTCTTTAAATTCTGGTTCACAGTGTTTTTTTGTTTTATCATTTGAAATATTATACGTCGTTTTGTGAAACGTTAGCTTACTTGCTTGTCGTCTTTAAAATCTATAGGCCTAAAGAAAACATTAAGACATCTTTTAAAGCCTCGAAAGACACTATACTTTGAACAATCGATTTAAATGTAAAACTTCTTTTTAGCAAGATGAGAAATAGCGAGGACAAATTTTGACATTTTATTAATATACTCAGGAAAATGCATAAAGCATTTCCATCATCTACACATATGAAGGGTAAACCGGGTAAAATACTTGTCTTATCAACTTGTCCCTTTGTAGTTGTGCCAATATGACTATTTAGCTCTCACACAGCAGCTTTAAAGTGTTCCACCTGATGTGGACTCCTCAAATATCGCGTCACTACCTGTCATTTCCGCTAATCGCACAGATACGACTGGCTAAATGAGCCTTTGCCGTAGCGAGATCATTTCTTTATGTTAGCGCTTATCACAGAAAACTGAGGCCTTTATTGTTGCATTGTTATTCGTTTCAAAGCTGAAACGACTGTTCTGCTGCAGCGGGGAGCAGTTAGCAGTGGACTGGTTGGTGATAAGAAATGCGTTCCACATGTAGACTGGTATCCAGCACTGCTTCTTAAAGGACGTATCTACAGACAATAGCTTTGAGCTCTGAGCACCTTCTATAACAAAACACCCATGAAATGTTTGCTATGCAGCAAAGATGAGCGGTAAGGTCATGACTATAAATGTAAAAGCGACATAACAACCATGTGGATTCGTCATGACGTATCAAAAATGACGGCTAAATTCGTGCAATGGCTTCAAAACGGTTTTGGTTATATGCCCGTTCACAGTTGAAACGATAATAGCACATACTCCAATAGGCTATTCGAAGTGTATGCGTCAGTTATGTTTTGAACAAATTGTTGCATGTCATTTTAAAGTCACCATGAAATCCAAAAAAATAAATAAATTACTAGGCCTTTCAAACGATTAATCGCGATTAATCGCATCTAAAATAAAAGTTTGTGTTTCCATAATATATGTGGGTGCACTGTGTGTAATTATTTTGTGTATACAGTATATAAATACACACACATACATGTATATTTAAGAAAAAATATTATTTATATATAAAATATTTATATTTATTTATAATATAAATGATATGTAAATCTATATACATGAAAATATTTCTTAAATATATACAAGCATGTGTGTGTATTTATATATATAAAATAATTATACACAGTGCACCCACATATATTATGTAAACGCAAACTTTTATTTTGGATGCGATTAATCGCGATTAATCGTTTGATAGCCCTATAAGTTACGCATTCACATGATCTTTAATCAAGATAACTTCCCCCTTCCTCTTGCAACGACATCTCTTCTCTGATGACACGTTCACTGTCGCGAGGGCGGGACAACAATCAAATTCCGTTGGACAAAATCAAGCCCCGTTGTACAATTTTTCTTTTTTTTTCTTGTTCAAGCACTGAAAATTCCAAATAGAAAGAGTTCACCAAAGTATCTTTCCATTAATTTCTCTCATAGGGATTTCAAAAAAGTATTCGTTAAGGCGTTATAAGCCATGGAACAAGCCAATCAGCTACGAGGTGAATCACAAATATATATTTACATATACTATATATACAAAATAATTTACACACATGTATATTTATGCAAACACAAACTGTTATTTTGGATGCGATTAATCACGATTAATCATGAAAATAATATAATGCCAAAAAAAAAAAGTTTATCAGTGTTCGCTTAATGGCTTTAGTGATGGAAAGAACTACAATCCCATGAAGCATTGCTAACAGCATAATTGAATTAAAAATGAGGGAGAAATATAAAAGTATACTCATTTAAAAAATGTATGTTAAGTTTATTGAAAAATATCCATAGATATATATATACTGTATATATTAGGGCTGTCAAGCGATTAACCGCATCCAAAATAAAAGTTTGTGTTTACATAATATATGTGGGTGCACTGTGTAATTATTTTACGTATATAAATACACACATATGCATGTATATTTAAGAAAAAAATATTATTTATATATAAAATATTTATATATAATATAATATAAATTATATATAAATCTATATACAGTATATATATATATATATATATATGAAAATACTTCTTAAATATATACAAGCATGCGTGTGTATTTATGTATATATATATTATGTATATATATATATATATTAGGGATGCGCGGTATACCGGTATTACAAAAATACCGGTATATAATAAATTTCAAACGGTACAATATCATAATTTTGTTAAATTCGGTATTTAATGCGCTGCTGTTCCGAAGTTCTCCACTAGGCGGCAGTGCGCTACCGAAACTGACACGGGTCACGCGAAACCGGCAAACGAAGGAACACGACGGATCAAACGAAGCTCATTTGAATTTCTACACGCCCGAAATTAATAAATAAAGAGAAGTATCAGTGAAATAAAGCATTACTTTGCCTGCTAAAGTAATGAGAATAGTAAAGTAACAGACCTCAATGAATGCACCACTCTGCAAACGTTGCTTTCAATAAAGTGTTTCCATGGGAGGCAACACATCAAATCTGCCGAAGCGTTCGTCAGTTGCTCATCCTGACTAGTTCAAAGAGTTCAGAGATCGACTGGTGGTGAGTTCATCATTCAACTGATTTAATTTTGTCTTTTATTGAACACTGAACAGCGCACATACATTAGAGCTTATCAATTAAATATGGTAAACACGAGAGATCAAATCTTATTCTTGCATGACACGGTAGAACCAATTCAGTTTAGGTCTCATCATTTTTGCAATTTCAAACAAACATATTCATTTAATTTGAATTAATAAAGAATAAATGTAATAGCAAAAACTAATGGCATTATTGCTGCTGTTGCGACCCATAGAAAGAGAGAGAGAGAGAGAGAGAGAGAGAGAGAGAGAGAGAGAGAGAGAGAGATGGTAGTAATATAAATATTGATGATATTAGCCTACAATTAAGCTACATTTGTCAAAATTCATTAAGAAACCTGGCCTAACAATATAGCATTGATTAATCTAGATCAATCAGTAATAAAATGACCTAAAAATGTAATACATGTTTAGCATAACATTGCAATGCATTATATGCATAATCAATACCCAAACACAAACAGTAAGCAAACCAAGATGAATAAACACTATAAATGTTGACAATTCTCTGTTGATGCATGACAGCTAATGGTTTACATGCCATTTCATTATTCTATTATTATATGTTAATCTATTATTATTATAGATATTAACCTATTTTAATTGTATAATTTCAGGGTTTTTTTTTCTTTTCCAAAATCAAAATTTGACCTACTGTATGTTCCTTGACTGAATTTATTTATTTAGAAAATTTTGATCTGTTTTTGTTTTTTGATACTTTCTTTGCACATATGGTAGTTGAGAGTTTCAAGCAGTGTTTAATATAGTTGTTTCAATTCACTTAAATTTAGACTCTTTTTTTTTTCCCCGACTGTGGTATCGATTTAGTATCGATACCGAGGTATTAGGTTCTGGTATCGTACCGAAGTCAAAATTGTGGTATCTAGACATCCCTAATATATATATATATATGTATATGTATATATGTATGTGTATGTACATTAACATATTTGAATATTTAATGTACTTCATGGGAGTGGTTGGAGCTAAAGAGAACTTGTCTGATTGGTGAATTAATCTGCACAGCATCATGGGAAATGTAGTTTTCCACCACTTCAGCTGTTAAACATGATTATTTTAAAATAAGTTAAAATATTGCGGGCTAACGGCTTCAACAGAAGCAAATACTTCCGACTAATAACCTCGTAGCTCACCGTAAGGCTGTCTTTAAAGGTTTATAAATTATCATTAATAATAATACAGTTTTTACTTCCTCTCTGTCATTATGGTTATAGTGCTGTTGTGGACTCCGCAGTTCTTTTTGTTTTTAAAACTTATATCGTTTTCATAGTCTATCATCATGTTGCTGTATTTCATTAATCAATATTTGTTTTTGCTATTTAATTAAAAAAAGAAAATGCCCCCACCTCATAAACGTAGCTGATGATATCATTGTATCAGGTAATTTTTGATGGTTTATGAAAACAATTCATCAAGCCCTTCATAAAGCACTTTAATACATGCATGTTGTGAAGGCTCTTCTGACTGAGTGATGTTCGTTTGTGCAGATTAGAAGATAAACGTCACTCACAGCTTCCACAAAGGCCAGAGGTCACGTGAAGAGGTCAGAGGAGAGACACAAGTTCCCTCTAAAGGTGAGAAGAGAACAAAAACAAGGCATTTCATGGCAGATTGATTAATACACACATATACAAAGATATCTAATGATAATAGCAAGCAGCAATTTGGTTTAACATTAACAATGAATTTGCAATCAAATGGTTGTTCCTTATCTGTGCTTTATTGATATAGATTTTTGTTCAGTTATATCTGTAGCTTTCTGAGAAAACAGGCAAAAATGTCCATACTGCCGTCTTTGCCTCCTTCGGTAAAACTGTATAGGCCTGCTTATATGTATGAGTGTTGTAATCAACTTGTGTAACCTACAAATAACTTTAAATGAGCAAACACTGGCAGCGAGATCAAATCATTCAAATACATCTCCATAAAGAAACTTAAAGGATTGTGTCCCTAGCATTTCCTCGTTGATCCCTAACATGTATTAACCTTTTATTTGACACATGTAGATGCTACACCTGCAAAAGCTGCTCATTTGCAAGTCAAATTTATCCACATTATGCTACGCGTGGAACAGGACAAAAAGTGATTTTAAACTGACTTCAAAATAACACATGCAAACACAAACGGTATACACAAAAATAGCTAAGAACTAATAGCCTACTACAGAGACTAATATACAAGGATGATGAAGATGATGATGATGAGAAATCACGACGCCCCCTGTTGGTGAACTTTATAATACAAGACAGACTGGTGTTTGTAAGTCAATAAACATCAACACATCATGATTTGTAATCACATTTTTTCTTTTGTCAAATCAACTTAGATAAAATGTAGTTCAGATAACATAATATTTTGAGTTTCTGATGCTTAAATCAACTCAATTTTTCCAGTTCAAAGAACTTAAAATTTTAAGACAACCAGGTTACTTCATTTTTTAAGTTAAACCAACAATATTGTTTTACAGTGAATATGAATTTTATTTATCCAATTTGTAAAGAAATGTTAATGCAAACAGACTTAAGACTTCCTTAAAACAAAAGCCTAATGCTATAGCCTATCAAAATCATATGGAATTTCCAACTGGGCTCTGTCTGTGAATATAGGCTATAGATTATTATTTTTTATATTTTATTAGTTTATTATATATAATAAAATGTGAAAAAAAATGTAAAAAAATAAAATAAAATAAATATTCTCATGATTTGTAATCACAACATTTTTACTTTTGTCAAATCAACTTAAATAATTTATGTAGTTCAGATAACATAATATTCATAATCAATCTCCTTCATTTATTAACTCAATTTTTCCTGTTCAATGAACTTAAAAAATAAAGTAACATGGTTGCCTTAATTTTAAGTTAAACCAACAATATTTTTTACAGTGTATTAATTGCCTTGGATTTTTAAGAACTAACCATGAAAAAATATTACAAGTTAAATATTTCGTAAAATTACAACTTGGTTAAAAGGTATTATTATGTAAAACAAGCTGCAGTTTTTTAAGGTTAAACATAGGCGATTCCACATCAATTGACCTGCAACTATGGGTGTAATGTCATTTGCTTTTATTAAAAAGTGTATTCATTTAGCTGACGCTTTTTTATCCAAACTAATAAAGCATGCAGCAGACCATCAATGCTATCAAGACAGTGTTAAAAGGATTTTATCAGCCTGTTTGATGAAACACTTTACCTTCGGACAATGAAAAGGATCACAGATAGCCTACTCATCACGGGATCAAGTACAGTTGTGCATCAAAGTTCCTTTCATTTCATGTATTTTTCCATATATTGCACACTTTGGTCATTAACCCCTATTAGACTATAACATTGGACCATTTAAAGGCACATGACACGGTTTTACCCTTGCGATCTGTAAGATTGTGAACAGGCCTTTTAAGGTGAACGGCCCACATTTCCCTTTTTGAATTCAGAAAGAGTTTTTCCTTTGTATGTGTTTGCTAAATACTTTTTGTGAGAGTGAAATTGTGATTTATCGGAGGCACTGTAAGCCACTCTCGGAGCATCTTCCCTTTACGCAAAGGTACCGCGTTTCTTTATCAATTGTTTTGAAACGACAAGCTTCAAAAGCAATTAAGGACGTGATATGACACCAACGCAGATGAATTTCGAATACATTTTAATTAAAATATTTATTTATTTCGCGTTTCTTCTCAGCCCGAAGCGCCTTGTGCAATTAAAGAGGGCGCGCGCGCAATGTTTGAATAGCCTGATCAATAGCCTGAATGCTGGCGCGCACGCGTGGATTTAACATAATCAGCCTCGTGGGCGTCACGCGAACTTCCAGCGTGAAGGTGCAGCGCGGAGATAGGTAATTATTTCACCAAAGGCACTAATGAACGCTCTATCTGCCTTTCACAACTCGCATCGCGTTCTGCCCTTACGACATTTGCTATAAACTTTCTCCTTCTAATGGGGAATGAAGAGAAAGAATAAACAAAACGAAACTGGGAGGGGGGATTCTTAGTGTACATCGCAAAGGTGTGTGCGGGATGTCATTAGTCGTCGTCATAACCGTCGAGTTTAACATGCTATTTTCTATGAACATTCCAAGAAAAATGTCTGATGTGAATGGAAAACCCAGCTGTGAATGTAGACCGGGGCTAGTTGTCACATGGTTTACTCCAGTGATTAGTGGTTTGTTCTGTCAATTCCTCTTCCCATTTTAAACAGTAAAAAGTTGTTTTTTCTTTTCAACTGTCATATATGGGGTAAGTTGTCACAATGAGAAGGCACATTTGAAATCCTGTTGTTAGCTTTTTTAATATAGGCCTATACTACGACTACTACCACACACACTTTCATGTTTTATGAAGACTTCCATAGACAATGATTTTCATACTGAACAAATGGTGTATTCTGTACCCTTACACTAAATCTAACTACTCATGA
The DNA here is from genome assembly GCF_016745375.1 of Pimephales promelas. The sequence goes on from NW_024121144.1 coordinate 18,116,323, forward strand.
CAGAACATTTTCTGCATTTTTACATAAAAAAAACAATAACCCATTACTTAATATGATTTATAAGCTGTTTTCTTCATGGGGACCAAAAAAATTCCCCAGAAGGCAAAGGATTTTGGATACTGCCATCTTTATGGGGACATCCCCATAGGGTTTACTAGGACACACACACACACACACACTATAAAAGGTCATTGTTTTGACAAACAAATATTGTAATAAATTGCCAAATCTGACAGCACAGTTCAACCTCATCGAGTAAAATGAATGCATAGTTGCCTGAATGCATGCCAGTGTGTTTTCATTGCGTTCACTTGTTTGCCCAAAAGCTGTAACAAAATTATGATGCTATGTTTATGAAAAAAAAAATCTCAATATTTTAACTTTGAACAAAATACGTTTTCTCAATGTGACAACTAGCCCCGATCTTCCCTGAATACGAACAGACAAGCAAGCCACTTAAGCATTCATAAAAGAATGAATGAATGTAATTATCATACGTGCAAACCATATACCCTGCTCCCTTGCTACACCATGGAGTTTTGTCGCATGACACCGAAGCACAGCTTTTCAGCCTTTTCAGTTTTCCCGGCATGCTTCCCAGTCATGCAATATGCATCCTCGTCCCTGAAAGGGTGAAATAGATTGTAGATACAAAATGTCAAAATAAAACGGTAGCGCGCCTCGCGCTCTCTGTAGTGGGCCTATTTAAACTGAAAGTAAATGCATTTTTCTCCTTGCGCATTAGAGAGAGAGGGGGGGGGGGTGCAGAATAAAGACACCTACACGAGGCCATGCATCTCCTTTGATCAGAAAGGGCAGTTGCGTCATCAGATGCTGATGTTGGGCAGTGCGCGCGCGCGCTCGGTGAGGAAAAAAGAACGGGAAAGTGTCATCATAAACGCGCGCTGTGTCGGGGAATGACTTTGTGACGACCTTTGTTGCAAATGGGCTGCAGACATGGAAATGGCTTAGCGCTATCGCCGTCTCCCAGGCAACCATCAGGGTCCCCATCTCTCGCGGAGAAATGAGTTATGAAAAGACTGGAGTGAAGCAGGGATTAAACATGATCCTGGGGACAGGGTGTCAATCAAAAAAGCCAACTCACAAACCGCGCTCCTTTTTTCCCCACTACAAAATTGTATTTTGAAACGCAGCATATATTTACTGCCAAAGGTGCCACTGTCTATTTTATATTTATTTAAGGCCGATAATGAATTGGTGCTTTAGTGTGCCTATAAAGATGGGGAAGGTTGTGCTTTTAAAATCCGTTATCGGAGAGGATTTAGCTCGGCGCAGTGCTCACAGGCAATGGGTATTTTTTCAATTACCCAGATTAATTGCACTGCATAAATTAGAATACAAGTAAAGTGAACGGAGATCAAAGTTGTTGATGAATCTGAGACATGATGGAAGCTCGAACTGGGAACGTATTATGTCAGCTTGTCCGATCTGTTTTTATCGCGAAAAAAATGAAATGAAATGCCATGCCATATAGTGAGCTGCAGCTGGACCCCGTTCATGGTAGACGCCATTTTTAATTTGACGCGACTGAAAACGAAGCATTTGGACAAAGTTCAACATGCTGTGGTGTGCTGGCAAATTAATTAATCACGATTAATCCCATCTAACATAAAAGTTTGTTTATATATGTGTACAGCCTATGTGTATATATGTGTACACACACACACACACACACACACACACACATATATATATATATATATATATATGTGTGTGTGTGTGTGTGTGTGTGTATATATATAAATATATGTATGTGTGTGTGTGTGTGTGTGTGTACATACACATATTATACAAATAACTTTTATGTATCGATTAATCATTTATCAATATCTATATGCATTAAGCATAGCCTATATATATATATATATATATATATATATATATATATATATGCTCCCAAATCTATCTATCTATCTATCTATCTATCTATCTATCTATCTATCTATCTATCTATCTATCTATCTATCTGTCTATAAATAATGTATATATGTAGGCTATGTATGCATGTATATGTGCTGTCAAATCTGTTATATCAATATGTATGCGGTTTAGTCGATTAATCGCAATTAGGGCTAATGGGATCTAACTTAAAAGATTGTTAATTTCTGTGTATTATATGCTGTCAAATCGATTATAGGCCTATATGTTCAGAAATCCGCACCACAACAGGCTTAATAAATATTGAGCTGACTGAATATATATATCACTTTTATTTTTTTTATTTTCCAGAATATTTTTTATATATATCCAGAATCTGAAATTGAAAAATAAACGTGATCTAAGGACTATTAAACTATGTCATACGTCCATCGCAGCCTCGTTTTCATTCACGTCAAATGATGACGCGTCTACATCGACTAAAGGTACCACATCAACACAATCTTAATTGTATTTATATCGTTTTTCTGTCGCGAATATAAGAGAAAGAGCCGTTGTTTGTCTAACCTAATTTCACTGGCTGGAGCTAAGCTGGACCGTTTAGAGTGGAGATGAGGGAGGGGGGCGTTCTTCAAATTGGCTTGACCCGATGCTATTTGATATTTGGCTCTTTGACACTCATTTAAAGGCGCGCGGCAGCAAAGCAGAACGCGGACAAGCCCGGCCTGAAACCGGATCCGCGCGCGCGCGGGGGGATCTGGAGAACACGATAGCCGGGGGCTCGCGCTCTCCAAAGGCTCTCTGGTCATCTTAGACCGGCTCGCTCGAGCCTGCAGCGCCAGCGCGTCGCCAGGCGGCGTGTAAACGGTAAATGTTCGCTATTTGTTCCAAAGATTGCAATGAAAATCAAGTCTGCCTCCTCTTCTCTCAGGCTCTCTATTCTCCGCTTTCTCTCACACACTCGAGATACCAACAAATAGCCATTGAGTAAGAGGCTTAAAGAGCCCTTCTCCCCCCCACACAATACTTAAATGAATTCATCAAGCGAGTAAAGGCGACATTAAAAGAAGAGAGACGGAGAAAAGGAGAAATATTCGTATTTATTGAATCGTTAAAGGCAAAGATACCGGACACCTTTCGACAAAAGCCTTCTGTGAGTGGCCTCTAACTGCTAACATTAACCCCCCCAAAAAACAGATTGTGGCCATGTCTGATGTCACGTGTAAAGAGAAGGCAAATCATAAATCCATTTCACATGGGAGTAAGTCAGGACACTTTTAATAAACGTCTCGTTAGAGCAGGTTTAGTGCAGATAAAGCGATGCCATTGTGCGCGCGCCCCTGGAGAGCAGGCAATGATGTAACGCGCGCATTTGTGTCCAATTCCCCTGTCATCCATTTCATTAGTTAATCTACTCATCTCACTCTCTCCATCTCTGTTACCCTCTCTTCTCTCCTGCCAATCTGCGCATCTCTACCAACAAACAGTTCTACAAATAAAAGATTGCTTATTATGACTGTAGGCTGTATGATGTGCTTTGATAAATGCTGGGTTGTCACAAAGAGGCCTATCCTAAAGGAACCCATTGAGAAATCCTAAAAAAAAAAAAAAAATGCTTTGGCCTAACCTAAAAAAAAAAAAAGAAGTGGCATTTGCATTTTACGTAGGCCCATACAATAAAAATAAAAATCTCCCATTTCTCTTTCGAAGTCTTTCCGCGTCCCTTTCTAATATCCTTTCGCTCTTTTCGTTTCTGCCCCCTCTTCTTTCTCTCTGACGTGCCCTGAGATGCTGGATATAGGGGAAATAAATAAAGCGATAGCATCTCTGCAGCAGAAAATGACGGATCAAGCTAAAACCACAGAACTAAATAAATATTATATATAGACCCAGACAAAGCATAATATGGTGCTGCTATGATATAGTGAGAAAATATTATTTAAAAAAAATAAACGAATTAGGCTACACCAAGAAATATAAAAAATTACAGAACAATTTAATAAATAGGTCTACATTGAATAATAATAATTATTATTTAATTGTTTGTTTTTTATTACTTTATTTTTTTGCGGTTTGATTTCCTTCCCTGCATGTGTCATCAAACGGCTGATAAGATGTAGATAGGAAAAGCCACAACCACAAGATGTATCTAGTGTTGTATCTTTTATCTTATTTTGATATCAAGGTTTTGGTATCATAATGATATCCTTTATCGCAAGCTTTTCGTTAAAGCTCAGGTAGCCTGCAATATCTACAAGACGGTTTTGCTGCCAAAAGCCACAAGCATGGAAGCTCTGGAGAGGTGAACTGCACTCACACCAACCAAAATCCCCTGCTCGGTGATTAATGATATTTCACTAAGATTAATCATGGAAAATGAAAGATCTTGGAGCTTTTTCATTGGATAGGCGGGGGAGGCAGGGATGATGTAGAGGAGAATTAGCACCATCGAATCTTTTTAGATGCAAATATTGCGTTATCTCCGCGTTACTGCACTGTTTTTTGGTGTTTATGATTAATTATCTCCTCATGGTGAAAAATAAATCATGCGAAATTAGGATCTCTCTGCCTCCACCAGCCTTGCAGTTGATGGCAGGTGGTTGTTGTTAATTTCTGGTCGAAATTGGCACACTAATTATAGTGCGGCATATGAACACTAGAAGGCAAAATTACCTATGCTTTTTTATTTATTATTATTATTTATTTTTTTATCAGATACCCCCTTGTTTTTTTTACCAATTAAAAATCGCAAAGGCATTTCATTGCCCCGGGATGAGAAAAAAAAAGCATCCTCTTTCACAACATTGGCCATCACTTTTCCCCATCAGATTCATTGTGATGTATTAGATGCAATAAATTATCCCATGTAACAAAACATGGCGCGCTGAAAGGCAGATAATCTGGAGGCGCGAGATAAGGATTCATTATTCCTCATCATTATGGCTCTGCCTTCTTTCTTAATCAGACTCTCTGATCCTGCAGGATCTGGGCACGGAGCAGATAAGCGCCAGTCGTTTATAATTCTCCCCACCTTGGCCTAATATTTTCAAATCAAATCGGGAGGAAGAGGCAGCTGGAACAAAAAAAAAAAAAAAAAAAAACAGGCTTATGGTTGTAGAAAGAAGAGCACACGGTTGGAGAATGGTAAAACAGAGAGAGGGAGAGGGAGGGAGGCAACATTGTTGCTATATGCTCTGATTTTAACATTACATTCTGAAAAAAAAGATTAAATGACCCCCATATATATATATATATACACCCTATACATAAATATGTAGGATATATATATATATATATATATATATATATATATATAGTTTATTTCTAATGTATAGGCTATACTGTATGTATATATATATATATATATATATATATATATATATATATAGTTTATTTCTAATGTATTGTATACTGTATATATACATATATATATACACACACACAAAAATTATCTAGGTTATAGGCTATATATATAAGGCTATTTATATAGAGAGAATAAACTAATGTCTCATTTCTAATGCTGCCATTTAAATGGGATTTTGTTACTATTATTTTTTGTTACTATATTGATGGTTTTGAACACGGTCAGTAATGGCAATAATAAAACCCTCGGGTGGCTAACGCGAATAAGATCAATGGCGACTGATAAACATGCGATAAATTAATACGGTTAGGCGCAAATGAACGCCGAATTGAGAGGCTGTCCAAACAACTCAACTGAGCGACACATTGGCTCAAAGTGTTTAAACAGACCACCCCGCTTTCTGCTGCTGAAAATTAATCGCTTTATAAACGTGATATCATAATCCCCTGCTCTATCTGCCGATAAGACTGAGAGAGTTATAAATACCAAAAGCATAAATAAATAAATTAGTGGAATAAACAAGCTCTGTGTGTTAGTATCAAACTCAAGGTTTACACTTGGCTGTTGTCAGCTGTGGTGTCACGCTGAGGTTCACGTCAACTATACGACATTAATCACTGATTTTCACGGCGCGAGAAGCAACTGTGTTTGTGTGACCGGCGTGTGTGTGTGTGTGTGCCCTCCAAATTATGCTCACACAAAATTGCCTTTTTACACATGCAGGTTCAGAAATAATATTGTGCATTTTCCTCAGAACCGAGGGCAACGTGCAGGCCTTCGATGTCGTTTTTCCTTCTACAATATTTTACTTCACACGCTAACTAATATTTGTTATAATTTGCGAAAGGGATGTTGTCGATAAGTCAGTGTTTTCCCTGCATTCTGAGATAAAAGATAATACGAAAGGAGAGAAAATTGATTTTGAAAATTAATTGGCTCTCAATAGAAAATAGATTGAACTAATTAATTCAAAAAATGTTGTATACCGCCGTCGTCGACGTTAATCTGTGTTTATCATATTTATAACGGGTTCTAATTATCTGTGCAATATTTCTTCATTTGACTTTTTGTTTTGTTTTTATTACATCTCGCATTCATCATCGACGCATATTAAAAAACATTTTTACATAGATATTAGGCGTGCTGTTTATTTGACTAAGCACTTTATTTAAGACTGAGACAGATTATCAAATCATTATCTTCTGGATGTGCCTTTGCCTAATTCCATTATTAAATCAAATACATAACATTTGAGGTCTTCTTCTCGCTTTGGAAACATTGAATAATTCATTTTTTAAAGAGCGTCGTTTTGGCTCGATGTTGCCGTGCCTGTAAGTTTATATTGCCGTTTCAGTCAATTATCTTTAATTTACGACCTTAATTGAATTTCTTCTCCAAAGACAGATATTGGTGTGATCAGTTTACTGGCCTCAATGCAATGTGAGAGCAATTCTCTCTCACACACACACACACACACACACGTCTTCTTTCTTTCTTTCTTTCTTTCTTTCTTTCTTTCTTTCTTTCTTTGTTACAACCGTTTCATATCTCCTTTTCTCTAACTCTCTCTCTTTGTTGCACATCCCCCCCCCCCTCCCAAAAAAAAAAAGGAGAACAGAAAGCCATTCCGTCAATAAACGGGCGTGTTAGCCGAAACAGCTGCTTGTCATCTGCAATCTGCACATCACAAGAAAGAAACACACTATGGTTGTATTTCGAGTAGGAAGTGTAGCTGAACCGCGATTACATTGCATGTGTTCTGATTTCTGACGTTCTCAAAGAGTCAAAGACCTTCTATGAGTTCCCACTGCAAACCACAGAGCATTCAACCATATCTACATTCTAATATTTCATTAAACGTCAAAATATAAAAGAGCGATAATAAAAATTAAAAGCTGACTGATGATGTGATATCACATCTCGATTTATCTACCAACATATGCAACGCGCATGTCCACAATAAATTATTTTGTTTAGGAATTGGCTGTTATCGACACATGCAGACACATCATGAATCTGTAGTCTACAGCAGCATCTGCTTTTAATTGCATTTAGAATAGCTTATCGCGTTTGTGTTATAGCACATATCACATATTTAAGTTCGAAAGACTTGATATTTCTAGTTAAATATCTAAGCCCGCGCTTTTATTTTTAGCGATTTCTTTCCGCGTATACAATTTTAAATGGGCTAAAACACTGGAAATATGCGAACAGCATCTAGGCTATGTTAATTTCAACGAATATCATATTGCATTAGGCCTATTAAAAATTATTTTCAAAATGTAGTTTAGGTTACGCAAGAGTTTAGTGATTAAAAACAGAAAATCAAACGGTCAAACCGCTATCAGTCATCTCATGCATTATAAAGCATCAGTCTGGCATCAGACGGACTGCGTTATTACGGCTCAAGGAGAAAAGCGTCGTGCCACCGAACGCACGCGGGCGGTACCTGTTCCCTCTCCGCGGCCCGTGCGTCCATGTCCCCCTCTCTCTCTTTCTGTTAAAAGGTTCGTTACGGACGCGTGTGATCGCTCCCATTCAGATTAAGTGTGTGTTTTTACTCCGCAGCCTGCACCGACCCGGAAGAGCTCGCGCTTGGTGTACAGTAAGTACGGTAAGTGTGTGTGTTTGTGTGTGTGTGTGTGTGTGTGTGCGCGCGAGAGAGAGAGAAAGAGAGAGAGTGTGTGTAGGCTAGAAGAAAAAAGGGGGTTAGTTTTTTTTTTTTCTCCTGCTGTAAATGCCATCGGCACTTCCATCTGTGTGTCACTTCACATCTGAAGCCCATCAGAAAAAAAAAAACGCCTGACCACGCGTCCACCACAATTCCGCAGGTCAGTAAATATTCGGATTTATATTTCCCGTCGATTATTTGAACTAATTCTAGCTCTTTTACAATTAGCCTAGCTCCCAAAAACTGTCGAATAGCCTACATTGATTTGCTTCCATAGCGTTGTGCATGCCAGCTCTTCTGATGCTTTGTCCCTCCATTTCATGTTTTTGGTGCAGATACATATTTGGTTTTGCGGTTTGTTTCTGTTCAATATATATTTTTCATCGACACTCATGCATGTTTTTGTTCAGTATGAGGGTGGTACAGTCATTTAACAAATTTCAGACGTGTAGATGACAACTCTCATGAGCTTATTCATTTCACCCGACAGAAATAGGCTATGCGTTTCACCAGCACCCACGTCCACTTTCCGACAATTGGGGTAGGATTTTTATGGACGCCCTTGTATTTTAAGAGTCATTTTCCCGCCTGCCGTCCTCTAGATGAAGGATTTTAATGATCTATTACCACCTGAGTGTGAGCAAGTATGCTTCCCTTAACCCGTGAAATTGATCTGATTAGCCCCGCAATGGGTCATAAAGAGAAGTGGATTTGCTGAAACTGCGCTTCCAGTGTGTGTGTGTGTGTGTGTGTGTGTGTGGAGAGAGAGGGAGAGAGAGAGGGAGAGAGAGGATGCATCTGTGTTGCTGGTTTGAAGAGCATTGAAAACAGAAAGAAGAGGACGCGACATTAAGGCACATCATAGGCCGTCTTTCATGGGCGCAAGCTCGTTTGGTTTGTATTTGCATGTAGAAGAGCAGCAGCTTCCATTGATTTGGAGCTGAATGCGCGTAAAACAGCTGTTTCTCCCTGATAGCACGAGACCGGCCACTCCATTCAGCTGCACAGTGAAATGATCTGAAACCATGTCCTCAAATCAGCACTCGACCGAATGCAATAGATGCACTTTTTGTCTGAACGACAATATTCTTGCGATGCGCCGCCTTTGTTTATGAAGTTGTTACATCCGACATCCCAAAAAGAGCACCAGTGGAGATCAAATAAATACATTAGGCCTACAGCATGCCGAACACAGGGTGATATTATACGAGCAGACGGATTTATATTTCGAAGGCTAATATATCGGAGATGGATTAACGAGAACGAATAACCAACGGAGAGTAGCCTAAATAACGAATATTTTTGGAAGTGAATTGTTTGGCCTGTTGCAGATGTTTCAAGCTCTGCTATCATCATAGGCTCCGCATGAAAACCTTTAGTCTTTAGATGTCTGTCTTTCGAGCGATGAGTTATTAAAAACAAAACCTGCACTCGAGGCTCCAGCGTTTTTCCCCCTGCCATTTTATTTTGTCAGTTGTTCTTAGAAATTAGTCAAACTCTCATTATGACGCAACTATCAGAATTTCACGTCCTCGACTGGGTTCTAAGAATTTGCTGTATAACCTACATAGGACAAGATCACACAGCATACGAATTCAGAAAGAAAGTTCGTTCTTGAAAAGACGAAGTTTATGAATTATAATCCGCCCAAGTCTGTCTTAATGTTCCGAGTTACCCTTTATCCGTTGTTGTTGTTATTATTATGATTATTATTTTTCATAATAATTGTTTTATAACATTAGCCTACTGGTATTACAATACATACCAACACAATTTTGTTTCTCCAAATTGCGTTTACAGTTAAGCTCCTTTGTGATTTTCCACAGCTTGTAACTGAGAGGAGAAACGTTTTGTTGCTTAAAAATAAATGTGACGAACAAGCTTTCAAATGCGTGAATATTGCAAGTGTAGCGCTCATGTTTCGTTATTGACCCCCCTCCCCTGTCTTTATCGTTCGGTAGCTGGGGTGAAGTGTGTGTCCTCTGGTTCACCCCGCTCTGTTTGGACAGCTTTACCTGGGCAGTCTATGGCGACCCTTTCATCAAATCTCCTCACATTTTCAACTGGTCACAGACGTCATGGAGGCTTGCATTTAAAATATTATTCATCATTCATATAGGCCTATATATATATATATATATATATATATATATATATATGCATGTGTATAATGTGTGTGTGTATAGTCATATATGAGAAATGAGAAAATCAGTCAAGCTGAAGATAACAATCGCACTCACCTCCACTATCAACCAAAAATGAAAGCGGGTGAGAACGCAGTGTTGTTTTGATTGTTTATTATATAATTAAATTGTATATATTACAAAAAAACACGATAACAACAAGAGTGCTGCTACTACTAACACTAACAATAAAAGCAAGCTTGCTTTTTTACTAATGTCATATTATTATTGTGCAGCATGTTGTTTTTGATGGCCATACTGTCATGACCAGCTTTCTAATTTTATCATCTACCCCCCCCCCCCCCCCGTTCGAAAACACACTTCGCCAAAATTATTACAAAAAGCTTTTATGCGTTTATAAATGGTGCTCGATAAAAACAAAGCGTTCTTATCAGCGCACATCTGCTAACCCTTGTTATAGGATAGACTAAAATAAAACGGCCGGGTCTTAAGTTCTCACCCACAGTGAAAAGTGTGATGCCTCCTGATTTTAATCTGCCTTGCCTGACATAATCATTCACAAATTATCTACCCAATCTTCAACCTGACCCAGTATCGCTGTCTACCACCGATTTACTATGCCGTCAATGAATCAGCTTGCTGGCCCGAGCTAAAATAGACTGGGTCTGATTTAAAATCATCCCACCCTTCATTATATATAGCCATAGTGTGTATATATATATATATATATATATATATATAGGCTGTGTGTGTGTGTGTGTGTGTGTGTGTGTGTGTGTGTGTTTCACATCTTTCTATTTATCTAGGCCTATATGATTATATAGCCTATACTATGCCTATATATAGACTATAGCCTATGTATCGAATTATTTATTCCTATTATTTATTTATTTTTTTGCTTTCTTTTTTCCTTGTGTTACACATTACAGCTGTAGGATTGTAGTCCATATTTTGTTTTGACAGCCCGAAGTGTGATACATTACAACATTTTCTTGTGAGGGCGCCTCAAATACTTCCCAAACTCCGTCTGTAGTGTTCGGAACGGCTTCTATCCATGTCCCGCGCACTAAGCTTAAGACATTCAGTCAAGAAACAAAACACATAATCAGGATTTCACTTTTACCGTCGCGCGTTGTCTTCGAGTACCTCTAATGTACGCTCGCGCGCGGGATAATAGCTCGCGCGGATCATTACACGCGTCCGCTGACAGCTCGACAATGACAGTGAGCCAGTGCAACACTTTCCATCCAACTTCGGTCTTTACTAGCGAAAGAAGAGGCTTTCCTCTTCGTACGGGAGGGAGAGAAAATACACGTCCTGAATCAGCATTTTCAACCATTTCTCTTCTAATAGCCTATGTTGGGGTTTTTTTTTTAAGATGAGGGAAGCTACGTCGCACGAATTGAAATTATGGTTATTGGTATAGCCTGTTTATTAGCCTATATACGTATTTTTCGTTTGAAATCACATTCTTTGAGTTGCAGGGGAATTTATCGTTTTCTGGACACCTTGCTTTCGCGAGATGAACATAATCAGAGCACACATTTTACCTCCAATGCGTAGAGTCTATTTCCTGCCTGTTTACTGACGTCACGTCCAGTAGCGTCGACAGGGCTGGCCATCGTCTGCGCATTTCAGACCATCAAACGAGCAGCCCAATTATATTTAGTCAATCTGTGGGGACGGGACGGCCAAACCGGAGCATTACAGACAAAATATCACCCTAAGGGCCAAGCCCCCTTATTACAGTGCTATAATAGCGAATAATCTCTACCTGACACTGCTCCCTAATATGGCAATAAATAGGCTACGTTCCCCATTGCATATCAAGGTTACAGTTTTAACCGCGCATATACTAAAACTGTAATTTATTTGCATCGCAACATGTAATGGCTCCTTAAATGAATTATGATGTTGATGTCCTTCACGGAGTAGCCTAAAGAACACAGACTAGCAGCCGGGGAAAGCCCGTGTTTTAAAGTGCGAGAAGAGAGAAAGGACTCTGTCGCAGTCAGGGTTTAAGAGCCTCTTTTGAACATTCATAGGGAACCATTAGACAAACGTGCTTGTCACCGCGAGAGGACGCACTGTCACAATTTAAAAGAGAATACACTCAACACAAGCTGATAGCACACACAGACACACACACACTCACACAGTCGTGTTGACCATAGAACAACGATGGTTCCCGTTAGGGCATATTGATAGTTCCGTATTTATATGTTTATTTATATTATATGCAGCTAATAAATACTTCCCAAAAAATCTAAGAAATAATTTTTGGAGATTGAGAAGACATATTTATGTTTCTATTTCATACCCTGGCATGGTCCTGATTTAAATGTTTTACTTTTACCCTAGGAATATATATGTATATATATATAGGCTATAAATATTCTATTATGTGCAGTACACTTTTGGTTGCAATATGTAGGCTACCCTTCAGATACTAATATGGATTATTTGGGTACAAATGTGTGCTTGCAAATGTGTGCTTGAGAGAATTGCTACTTTATTTATGAACCAATTTTTATTTATGTTTTTTTTTTTAAACCAAGCCTTAATATTTAAATAGTAGCCTGCTTGTGTTTTTATAAATATTGTGTACACGTTAAGACGGTCCACTAAAAAAAAAAAAACACTCCATTCTGTACGTATATGAATGGGAAGCAGAATTGGGCGCAGCTCCTGGTCATCTTTCCCTGGCCCACTTTATTCAATTAGTCCAGGCTGTTGGGCCCCGCCCCTGCTGATGACACCACAGACCCTCCTTAAGTTGCGTCGCGCCACAGCTGTCTGCGAGCATTGAGCTGACTGGCGCCATCCTGAAAGAATGCCTTCACTGTAAAAAAAACACAGAGAGAGCAGTGCATTCAGAGACAGAGGGAGTGAGCACTAGAGAGAGAGAGAGAGAGAGGGAGGGATGGACATAGAGTAAGAGGGAAGAGGGTTACTACTGCGCATAAACACAGATTTGATCAAACTTGTGTTCACTCATAAGGCAGAAAACTTATTCAGATCGACCCGGCTCGGCCTGAAAGCGTCAAGCTCACTTGTTGAGTATACGCAGCGCAATTGAAATACTTGGCGGAACTTGACGCGCGCGTTTGGATGCGTACGCGGACTTATGACCAACAATAGTAGCATAAATCCATTTGACTTTCAGAAGTTAACGCGCGTTTATTGAATACGGATCCAGTTTTATACAAGCTTCTGACAATTTGCCAATGACAGAAAGAACACAAGCGAGCGGACGGACTTTGTAAAAAAACAAAAAACAAACAAATTGTCTTGTTCAATTTCAGGTGATCGGAAGTTCAAAATATTCGAACCAGTGGATTAAACAAAGGAGGAGTTTGGACTTTTTTTGAACTCTCGTGTTGTGTGTATCGGTGATTGTATGAACGTTTGCTGAGAAAAAAGAGAGAAAACGATGGAAGTAAGTCCGGAGCAACCCCGATGGATGACCCATCATCACCCGGTCATTAACGGCCAGCATCCCGAGTCACACCACCCGGGACTGGGACACTCCTACATGGACCCGTCGCAGTATCAACTTGCGGAAGAAGCGGAGAGTATATTGTTTAATATCGACGGACAGAGCAGCCACCCGTACTACGGGAACTCGGTTCGGGCCGTGCAGAGGTACCCACCGCCACCTCACAGTAAGTAGACGAAACCAGTCCTAATTCTATAACCAGTTAGGCTATTTTACATTTCTTCATCTATGTTCTAACTGAATGAATACCATGTACCAGGAAAGGAACTATTCTTATGATTGTAGAAAAAATGCAGTATATGTGTGGCTTACCTGAAATGGTGTGTCACTGGTTTCACATCTTTCTAGTATTATTTAACTTTTTGGGTCATACAACAATACTAGGCTAGATAATCCAATGTATTCCTTTCATTTTAGAAAGCCTTTAATTTAATTCAAGTGTGATAAAAAATGTTATTCGAAAACACGATTGGTGTAAATATGCTACGGTGGAAATATTTATATTCGCACTAGCTGGGGATTTAATTGAATGATTTTTTAGGAGTCTCTAAATTACGAAGCGCATTTTTCCCCTGATATGTGCACTTGCATTTTTAGTGCGGAAGAAAAATTGCTTTATTTTATTGACTTCCTGAGCGGAATAGGGCAAAAGCGTGATCTCGTTTGAATCGCCCCAAACACATCAAAATCCTCAGTAGATACTGGGTGGGTGAGTTATCGAAACTCGCGAGTGCTGTTAATTGGGACCCTTTGCGCCATCGAAAGCCTCTCAGAGTAATGTAGGCCTTTACGTGCAGTTTCACAGTGTTACTCATTAAGAAGTTGCACTAGTTCTTTTATGCAACACAAGGGTTTCGGCGCCCGTAAAAATAGATATCAATCAAAACGTAGCCTGCTTGTTGTAAAAATAGGCTATTTATCTTCACCATCTTTTTTTTGTGTATGCATAGCCTATATATATATATATATATATATATATATAATGGTTCTGATGTTATTTCGTGGCCCCATCTCGTCCTGTCCTAACAGCAGGCTTGTCTTTTGTTTCCGCAGGTAGTCAGGTGTGTCGCCCACCGTTGCTGCCCGGCTCTCTTTCTTGGCTCGATGGAAGTAAACCTATCGGCTCTCACCACAGTACCTCCCCTTGGAACCTCGGGCCTTTCCCCAAAACTTCCATACACCACAGTTCCCCTGGGCCTCTGTCCGTCTACCCCCCAGCCTCTTCCTCCTCGCTGTCCGCTGGCCACCCGAGCCCACACCTCTTCACCTTTCCCCCCACTCCACCCAAAGATGTGTCCCCTGACCCCTCAATTTCCACGTCAGGCTCGGGCTCATCCATACGACATGAGGACAAAGAGTGCATTAAGTACCCGGTGTCTCTGGAAAGCATGAAGCTGGATTCGGCTCATAGTCGGAGCATGGCCTCTATCGGAGCGGGCGCGTCCTCCGCGCACCATCCCATCGCCGCTTACCCTTCCTATGTGTCCGATTACGGGCCGGGGCTCTTCCCACCAAGTAGCCTGATAGGTGGGTCCTCTTCTAGTTATGGTTCCAAAACGAGACCAAAAACAAGGTCCTGTTCAGGTAGGCGTGCGCTTTACTACCCTTTGATTTTTTACTAACATAATTATAGTCAGATCATTCAACAGTTGGGCTCTATTATTGTGCACTTGCCATTCTTTTCGTTTTCCACAAAAACAGCCTCCCAGGTTATCCAATTCCCAGACTATTGATTTGGTTCAGCTCTTTTTTTTTTTGGTCTGTGCCAAGGCTTGGCTATCGAATTTGGGCACGGTCCACATCCCCTGTTCAAAGAATGACTCCACTTCTTAAATCTGACGTGATTCATGATGTTACACCGAGATAAGGCTATAAAACATATAGGCATAAAGGCATATATTTTAAAAATATATAATGATAAATAAATCATTTTTTTTTATTTGAGTTAGTTTATAATCCTGTTCGCTTGATTAATTTAAGATGCCATAATCTCATCTATTTTTGTTTTGTTGTGGTATCATTTTAAAATAATCAAGGCGCGATAGACGTTATCTTTTATAGAAATTAAAGATTTATTAACACGTCTGCTGCCTTACAGAATTTCATTATATTATATCTAATGTCATTTAGCTACAAAGCGGAATTAGCCTCCCTGATTTATTAAACGTCGCTCAGCATATGCAGATGAGCCCTACACGTTTAAAGCGGAGCGCGAGGGTTTTCCGGATGTAGATGTGTGTGTGTGTGTGTGTGTTTTCTCTCTCATCTCTTGCTCCTCTTGTGCCTCGCAGTGCACGGCCCCATCTCTCTCGCGTTTATATGTTTAAGCTAATCCAATTATTTTCAGACTGCTGCACGCGACAGTTGCATTGTTTACTTTGCGCAGAAACTTTGATAGAGTCCGGATGCGCCGCGGATCGCTCGGAATAACGAATGAGCTGGCGCAATGCGCGGCCGACATGCACAGACAGTGTTATCCAAACACACAGAGAAAATCATTTCAAAAGGTCAACCAGCTTTTTGAATGCGATTAGCACAGACCATTTTTTGAAATCAGTCTATTCATAGCGACATGTTTTATGACAACATCTATTCACCTCATTCATAATTTAATTTTTGTGTCAAGTTTTAGATAGCCTACATGTTATTGATGACATTTAAATTGGTTGCTGTTTTATTATATATTGGTAGGCCTACATTGAATATTTTGCACATCATATAGGCTAATAATTCCTCTAAAGGTCTAGTTTTGTTTTTGAAACTAAACATGAAGGCGATAAGCTCCGTTATTGCGTGCGTCTCTATCTGTGGTAATGTGCTCGCGAGCTTTTGTGGGTTTGGGGCAGTTTGCAAAAGAGTTTTGCGCCACAAATGAGGGCAGAAATGCTGCTGGGTAAGGGGGTGGGGGGTGTTGGGGTTGGGGGCTGCACGACGAGGTTGTTTTTCGTTTCAGCGGAGCGACCGGAGGCGTGGGTCACTGAACATGTGAGGCGCGCGCCCTTTACCTGTCAGTCAAACGGAAAGAATGCCAATCAAACGCTACTGTGTTTTAATTACGTAAAGAGAGCAGGTTACACAATGAGTTAATTAGACCGACGCTTTCACTTACTGTTACCCAATCCATTTAACACGATTTCAGCCATAACGCCTAAAATCAAATGTAACATATCAGAATAATTATTTCAAGGTGATTGTATATAGCGATTTATTTTCATTTGCATTATTATTATTTGCACAGTGCAGTCACGTGGTTTAGAAACCGGGAGGTTGTTTCTGTGGAAATTGAGTCTTTATTCATCTATATTATAGTTGCGATTCCCTCTTCTAATGAATGATGCAGTATTTCCAACGCATCGTTGTTTAGAGCATGAAACGTTTGATAAAACCTCTGAAGAACACATTTTCACAGCATTGCCTACTTAGAACCGCTAAGTTATTTGTAGATCTTATCAGATGATGTCATATTTGACAATTGAGAAGTTAAGCTCAGTGATGTCATATTAGACAATGTTTTTTTATATATATTTGGTAATGCATTAATAATAGTAACAACAACAATAATAACAATAACAACCATTTGTTATTAATGCATTCCATAATCATTTTTTTTTATCCATGCGAATTTTTAGAATGTGTACGCCCTTTCATTAGTATTGAATTATTAGTAATTGCTATGTGTGCATACTTGTATAATATTAATACAATTATTAGTCATTATTTTTGTGTGTAAAATGTTGATATTTAATATTGTGTTTTGTTTTAATAAATCAAAGCGACTGCGCCACTGGTGTTTTTAGTGTGCTCACCAATGGCCTAAGATTGTGTAGTTGTGATTGTGCATGGAAGTGTGTTTCAGTGGTTCTAAAAAATCAGTTGTGCATGCGTGTGTGTGTCTCTGTTGGCAGAGGGTAGAGAATGTGTTAACTGCGGGGCCACCTCGACTCCTCTGTGGCGGAGGGATGGCACCGGTCACTATTTGTGTAACGCCTGCGGACTATACCACAAGATGAACGGACAGAACCGACCCCTCATCAAGCCCAAGCGGAGGCTGGTATGTTGCTCTATAGCACTGTATTAATGACACTTCTGTCTTTCTCTTTCTCTACCCAGGAAGAAGTGTTAGCTGCAAGAAATTGACTCGCCAAGCGCAGGTCTCGTTTTTTTTAGATTAAGCAATAGCAGTTATTATTATTATTATTATTAGCAATAATTGTTAAGTTATTTTTTTTCTGTTTCAATTTTTATTTATTTATTATTTATTTATTTTGATTTATTTTCCCCCGCTCGAACACACAAATCCCCGGTTAAATTTATTTCATCGCAAATATTGCTGACACCGTGTCTACACGTCAGCATAACGAAATTCGTCACGGAGAGACTTCAAAGTGTTGTGAAACGAGCGCTCATCTCAAACGAGTATACGCGTGGGAGGCGATCAGCTCGAACAGGTCAAATATGTCTGCAGAAATTAGGTTCAATTCTGACAATGCGCAAATTCATCAGGGACACTGTTTCACAGGGATTTAATAAACGAGAGAGAGAGAGAGAGAGAGGGGAACACTGTGTTTTCAATGGCCTACTCCGGCTTTGGATAGAGTCGAAGCTCTTGAGGCGCAGAGAAATAGTCCGAGCGCTGCTATTTTGGCATTGGCCTTCTCTCTCCCTCTCTAATGTGAAAAGCCGACTTCCCAGGAAAAGACTGGCGGATATCTGAGCGCAGCTGATAAAACTCCTCGAACAACAGCGCTCGCTCCCGCAGTCTAAACATACGGGCGAGAACGCGCAGACAGGAGTCATGACTTCAGATTGATCTTCACTGAGCCAAAAAAAAAAAAAAAAACTCTAGAAATAATACTATGAAGAAGAATTCAACAGGAATAAAGAATTGACGGACAAATGTTGCCTAATTTGAATTTAATTCATTTGGCTATACAATTTAGCTTTCTTTTTTTATTGCACAAACGAAAAACAAACAATAAAAAGACATCTATTATGACGCTTCGTCAATCAATTGAATTCAACGACGCATTAATGGATAATTTGCCAATATTAAATCTAAACGGGCGCATGATTTTTTCTTTAGTCCGTTTTTAAAACATGTTGCTGATCCCTACATATTCATTGCATTTATTTTGAATTTTCCTTTCCCCCTATTATTATTTTGTTTGTTTGTTTTACTTATGATAATTGATTATGTCAGTAACTGCTTATAATTAATAATTCTAACTGCTTTTAATCAATGCATGTTAATTTAGAGCAAGCTATTTCAGTGCAGCATATTGATGTGAATAAAGATGGCTAATATCTAACTTGAAGGTTGATGTTTAAACGTGGATCCATTTCATGCAGAGCCGCTGTTTCTCCATCATTTAACGGGAAAATGTCATCAGCTTTTAATGGGCACTATTTAAACCAGCGCTTTCATGTCCTCTGTAAATATTTAGGTTTGAGAGGGCATGTGTGCAAGGCACTATTTTTACCCGAGAGTTTAAGGCACCAGTGTTATGGAGATCCTCTTTTCCTCTCACATAGTTCTGCATCGCTTAAAAAACATTTGCAAGCTCAGGAAACAGGAGGGTTGGGGGCCATTAGCACTGTAGGAATGTAATCATCATCTTTGCTTATTATATTATGAGGGTAATAACTGTGATTCTTTCTCTTTCTGTGTGTCCATCAGTCGGCTGCCAGACGAGCAGGGACCTCATGCGCAAACTGTCAAACGACCACGACGACACTGTGGCGGAGAAATGCCAACGGCGATCCCGTCTGCAATGCCTGCGGCCTCTATTACAAATTACACAATGTAAGCTCCATAGCTGTCTTACACTTATCTAGTAAGATATTTTCTATCTTCTTTTTGCATGATGGCACCTTTCATGTCATGCCATTTCTTTCTTTCATTCAGTCTTTCTTTCTTTCTTTCTTTCTTTCTTTCTTTCTTTCTTTCTTTCTTTCTTTCTTTCTTTCTTTCTTTCTTTCTTTCTTTCTTTCTTTCACAACATTCACAACATTGTGAGAAGTGAATCGAACTACTCAAAAATCACTACAAATTTATAATAATGGACCATTATGATAATCGATCACACCCAAAGAAAAAGGTCTGATTGGCCCACTGTAAAAAAAAATGTATTTTCATGTTTTTGCATTGCTTTAACTCATAACTTTAAGTTAGTCAAGATCCAACTCATTTTTTTGAGTCAGTTTAATGTAATTTAAGTTTTAAGTTGATTGTACTTAAAAATTTAAGTTAGAAACGTTTTTCGATCCCCGGGGACAACTTAACCCATTCTAAAACGTTTTTTTTATTATTATTATTATTAAATTTCCCAATGGTCGCAAGACGTTCGGGTCAATTACCCACTGAGATTTGTTTTGTTCTTCCTCATATTATTTATTTTTATTTCTATTATGTTGGAGCTAAACTGCTAGTACTGATGTACTATTGAATTACGCATCAGTTGGTGGTATTTCTATGTTAAACATATGCCGGGGAACATTTTCATTCTACCTAATCAGCTCTGGTATCCTGTATCATCACACTTTGAGGCCCCCGCGGTCCTGTTACACTCATCTACTAGTCACGCAAGCTTTTAAATCATTTTGCCATGTTGGTTTTGACTGTTTTGTAAGAATTCGAGAGAGAAAAAAAATCGTCTAAACGTGACCTGGGTTATCAGAGATACAAATAACACATTATCATTTGAAACAACCAAGCGTTTGGATAATTGGAAAATGAGTTTTTAGTCCGTTAAGGTCGGCCTGCTTTGAATCAAATTCCAAATTTTGCATGCTAAATTAAGCTCTCTCCAGAGTTCGCATGTTTGCATTATCACTCCCATATCTCATTAAGCCGACAGGGATTTGTCATAACTGATTTGTGATTGTATTTGTATGTATGTCTGTCAGTTTGGGGTTAGACTTCTGACCCATTTCTTATTCAGTTCTTTTTTTTTATGTGGTTATTTTAAGCCCAAAAAAAGTTAAACTGAACAACAAGAGTGTTTCTAATAGCCGACAAGCATGTGTTTTCTGTGATGCCCAATGGAGATGTTTCAAATGAACAGTTTCGCTTTGGGGTGTGAGTTCACACACAAACACAAACACACACTGGCACTCACATTTACACTAGTGGTTGGCCAATATGGGATTTCCGATAACAGGCGTCAGTGCAGATGTGTAGGGCACAGCGTGGCAAAATTTTTTGTAGATATATATTTTTTTTATATAGTTAGCAAATGAGCGCATTTTTACAAATTTCGAAATTTCTGAAAATAACGATTCGATTCAACACTACTAAAAAACTTGCTGGCTTACTTTTCTTTTAAGTACAATCAACTTGAATGTTTGTCATTTCAACTTAAATTACATTAAACTGACTTGTATAACGTATAACTAAAGTTGAATGTTGCTTAACTTGTTTTGATGTGTTAAAGCAATGTGAAAACATGTTGTCATAACTTATTGATCATAACATTTACTTAAAATGTACTCACATTCACATTTTTTGTGGGTTTTATCAGTCTTTCATAAATCAAAATGGTGAAATAACATCCATAAACAAGTACTTCTTAGTATCACTTAATAGCTCTTGCGCAAAGCATGCAGAGTGTTTTAAGACAGAGACAGAGAGAGAGAGAGAAAGAAACAGTCCAATTATGGGGTGAAAGAAGCAGGCTTTGGCAGACGGACGTGGCAGTGCTACTGTGCTTGAACCCGGCTGGCCAGAGTCTGGGGTTTCTCTCTTTGGCAAGACTGGCACCGGGAACCAGAAGCTAAATCCAGCCTAGTCC
This sequence comes from Pimephales promelas, assembly GCF_016745375.1. The sequence goes on from NW_024121144.1 coordinate 18,137,690, forward strand.
TATGACCTGACATACACACTTGTATACAGACACGCTCACTCGAACAAAGAAACCAATATATCTGTCTTATAATGAAACTCTACATACCATCAGAACATGCTTGGACTCAATAAAGCATTAAAGAGTCTCACTGTGAGTGTGTAAAGTGACCCTCATTGTTTGATCAAATCCTAATACTAGAAACCACAACTTAAAGAGCTTTCAACTTGCTCGTAAGAAGGAGAAATTGTAAATGAGATCTCAATTGTTTCTCCAAGACAGCAATTACAGAGATTAGATGGAGCGAGCTTTTGCTTAAAGGGATAAGTCACCCAAAAAAAGGAATTTTCTATCATTATTTACTCGTTCCAAACCTCACTCGAACACAGACTTTCTTCTGTGGACCACAAATGAAAGAATGTTTCACTGTAAAAAAAAATAATTTCAAGATTTGTTATCACAACATATTTTCTTTTGTCAAATCAACTTTATAATAATTTATTTAGTTCAGATGACTTATTATTTTGAGTTTCTGAGGATTCAATTAATCTCCTTCATTGTATTAACTCACTTTTTCCAGTTCAATCAACTTAAAATTTGAAGGCAACCCAGGTTACTTACTTTTTTAAGTCAAACCAACAATATTTTTTTACACTGTGGTAATCACATTTTTTCTTTTGTCAAATCAACTTAAATAATTTATTTAGTTCAAATAACATATCATTTTGAGTTTCTGATGATTAAATCATCCTCCTTCATTGCATTAACTCACTTTTTCCAGTTCAATGAACTTACAATTTTAAGGCAACGAGGTTACTTACTTTATTAAGTTAGAAACAACATTAGACTCGTACTGTATGTACATTCAAAAATCTGAAATTTGATTATGAACATTATAATCTGAGCTGTCCACATTCATTTGACCATATCAACAACCGCCTCCTTGGTGTCTATTTTTATTTCTCATTGGGAATTTTTAGGAGAAACATCTGAGATGAAATTAATACCTAAAGGAAACATAGCTGGATTTAGGTCTTCTAAAATATGAAGGACTGATCTCTTAGCAATAATGTGTTCAATCAAAATAACGTCTTTTGTAACCGTGGCCATTACTAAAAGTCTGCCGTGTCTCTCTCCTCGCAGATCAACCGACCGCTCACAATGAAGAAGGAGGGCATCCAGACCCGGAACAGGAAGATGTCCAGCAAGTCCAAGAAGAGCAAAAAGTCCCATGATAGCATGGATGATTTCTCCAAAAGCTTAATGGAAAAGAACAGTTCCTTCAGCCCGGCCGCCCTGTCGCGTCACATGAGCTCGTTCCCTCCCTTCTCGCACTCCGGCCACATGTTGACCACGCCCACCCCCATGCACCCCTCTTCCAGCTTGCCCTTCGCCCCCCACCACCCCTCCAGTATGGTGACGGCGATGGGCTAGAGCACCCCGCTACCTCCGACCGCCCAATCTCCCGACGGTGGACGTCTCAAAGCACCGTTAACCTTGAAGCCTGTCACCCGCCGCAACCCTCCGACCTTGAACCAGCTCTCTAACGTGCACCCCCCTTCCCCGCTTAAAACGGTAACCCCCCCCCCCACCCCAACCCCGCATTATGAGGGAGAGACAGTGAGAGTGAAAGAGAAAAGACAATGACTTTCTTCATCGCCCCACCAAACAACCTTCATTTGTGTACAAATGCCATCTTTCCTGTGGGCATCAAGGCACAGCCATTACAAGACTTTAAACTAAGCTTCTCTAATTCCCCAAACCTGCTCCTTTTCTTCTTCTACGCATCTCCTATTCTTCGCCCCCACTTCCCCTCCCAGTGAGACACGAGGAATCGAGCTGTGAATGACAACAGGAGATGAACTCTGCATATATTTGTAAAAAAAAAAATGTCTGAAATACGTTTAATGAAGACTTTTTAAAGGACAAAATGAGAAAAAGGCGAGGACAGGAAATGCCCGTGGGCAGCTAATGATGAGAAGGGTACGACTTAAACCTGGAAGATGGAACGGCGCGGCGACGTGGCCCGCGATTTCTATCCGAATGATGAAAAAAGTAGGAGATGAGACGTAGGGAGAAGAAAAGTAGAAAGGAAAATGGTGTGTAATGCATTAAAACTTGTAGTCAGGTCTGTTTCACAGACTTCCAGCTACTATTCTGGATGTGTTATAGGTCTTGGGCAATTGGTTTGTGTTCACACACACACACACGCACGCACACACACACATATACACACATGAAAGACTTCTTTGGGCCCAGGTTATATGCATTGTGAAAAAAAGTTCCTGTATTTGTTATTTGTATGTATAATTCAGAGTACCAAAAATACGAAAGAAACAAAGATGTAGAATTATTTCTTTATGTAATGCAGACTGAATGGTTGTACAAATTTAATAATCACTAGTGTAAAAAAAAGACTTGATTTTTGTTGCGTAATTTTTTTTTTTTTTTTCCCTCTTTGAAAATAATAAACTAGTTTAATCTCTGTTGACATCACACGAGAACACAACGGTGAACGCTTTTGTGCGTGTTCTTGCATACGACTTTGTGTGTGGATGCGAGAGTGAGCTTTTGTGAGTGTGTCGATGCGTATGTGTGATATCTGACACATGGCTTTTTGCTAGCCACAAGGACACCTCTAGATTTACCCAGAATGCTGCTGGCCGCGTACCAACAGGAAGCCTAGAAATAAACAGAGATGTCGTGAGGGACTCGACTCAGCCTACAGCTCTTCACGAGACCGATTTGACTTTGACATTCCACCAACACCGCTGCTAGCATGCTAGTCACATCAGAAATGCTTTCTGAACATGTCAGGACAGAGATAAGAGTGTTTGCGGTCAAGAGACTGAAATCTTTCCGTCCAATTTGGGTTGAAAATAAAATCGGTTAATGCTTCAAATCTTTATCTTGACAATAACAAATTCGATCCATGATTTATCTTGGAGGATACATAATACAATGTAATCTAAAAGCAAATTGCATGTCAAAAACAATGTAATGACTTGATGTCAAGTCAACCAGACAATTCAGTGATGATTATGGCAATTAAATCTATATTTGCAGAGAGACAAGTCATTGATCTTTAGTTTTAGAGTCACATCTTGTAACAGAACATGGTTAACAGAAGCAAAGCCTTATGGGTAGAGTAGTGTAAAAGGTACCTCAGCAGAAAACACCCTGTACACAGTAAGTCGAAGAAACTAATAAGTGTGCAAGAAGTGTTTTTATGGTGAGATGAGGCCTGAGTTGACATCTCAAGGGTCATTTTTCAATGCAATTTGGATCTTGACCAGGTTGAATGTCTCTGAACTAAAAAAAAACAAAACAAGAAATACATTTGGGCTAACACCACAATTCAGAACTGTTTGGTGGGGGACACAAATCAATAAGAGACAACGCATGAACATTAAAAGTGTTCAAAAGCAGTCGTTACATGAAGCGGAAATCTTTTTTCTTTTCTTTTTTTTCACAGCCGCCTTTGATCAGTGGTTCATTGTCGGTTTGCTGGGTCACTGCTTACAGTTCCATTGTAGCTAGCCATGGTCTTCACCCCATTAGTTTTTATGGGTCGTAGAGAAAGGACCTGCCCTAAAGGTTTTTGTTTGATTATAAAGCGTTCACTTTGTAGAAGAACTGTTAACTTAAAAAACTATATGTAATGTGAACGATACATATGTTTAATAGCGCTCTATCTTTTATAGCTTTATGTTATGCTAACCACGCTAAGTTCAAAGAAACATTCATCATTAACCAAAGCTAATTCTTATTATGCTTTTCTCAAAAAAAATGACTGAAATATTTCATCATGGTTAAGATGTACAATCCTGCAGGCAAGTAAATGTAGAAAAACAAACATTAGTAGCCTAATACACATGGCTGATTTAAAATTAGCGTCATGCTACATTTTACATAGGGCAGTTAGGGAATACATTGTGCGATTCATTTGCATGTTACTTTTTCTTAACAGAATGAATATGGAGCTGCATACATTTTGTTTTGCTGTTGTGGTTTCCACATTTGCATACAGCCTGTACTGATGACACATTAGCATGCTAAGAAACTTTCTCTGTGAAGTCCTAAAAAGAGGAACTAACCCCAGACCACAGGGAAGCCAAGGACGCATTTACTTAGATGCACTCAAAGTAAAACAAAAACAGAAACAATCTCTTATTTGATAAAGGACGATTATTTATACATAAAAGGGCTACTTCTGTTAGCATAGTGTATTTAAAAACACTTGCGTCAGGTTCAGGTTTTGCAAATATGAACGTGTCGGAATGTCCCGTTGCCCTTTACTGCCCTTTACTGCTCATTACTGTTGTAATGGCCATAATGAGCGACATGAAAATGCAGAGAGAGAGAGAGAGTGAGTGAGAGTTTAACAAACGGCTTTATGCCGACTATATTAATGTGCAAGAGTGTGCGTATATGCAAATGTATGGCTCTACGAGACTGAGTGCCACGTCTGAGGCAACACTTTTTGCATGTTAAATCATCAGGTCATATCGAAAATCATATCATAATCTCACTTTTGCTAGCTTCCGCTTTGACTACACATACCCACATGGCAGTCGCCGTGTGTTTATCATACTGGACTGACTCTAGCTGTTCTTTAGTATATCAATATTTCCTTGTATTTTTATTTCTTGCAGCTTTTTGTGCATCAACACTGTGATCTTTAACTCAAAGTCTTTATGAAATGTCAGTGATCTCGAATTTAGCTATATGCTAATTGCTAAGCAGATATTCAAACGAACGCTAAAAGACTCAAGGGTTTTTGTTGTGAATCTTCCAAAAACACATAATTTAAAGATTGTTCCATTTGTAGTAAGTGCCGTCAATTAAAGAACATGTGGCTCAAACTATTTCCCTCACGCTAGCATGCTAACTACAAGATCCCAGCAGACGAAATATCATGACACTGCAAAACTAGCAGACACAGGTTTGGGTTCTTCAGAAATGAAGCTTTTTGTGGTGACTTTGGTTTGACGCTTCTGAGTCATATGATGCAGTGAGCAGGGAATGATTGCATGGCTTTTAATTAGCTAAATGTATTGGTTATTGTCTAAATAGATTTTTTTTTTTTAAGATGAGAGTCTTTTGTCTATTGACAGTAGTTTCTATGTAACATAAGAACTGACATAAGCTAGCCAACTATTTAAAACTAAAACTATTTATTTTTAGTTTACTGGTGACCATAGACAATGCTAATACTGAAATATTTATCAGAAGTTTAGGGCATGCACACTGTTGGAAAGCAAAATTGTTTAGCATCATTATATATGTATTATTTATTATAATTATATTTCTCAAATCTGTAATCAAAATAGATACAATATTGAATGTTCTAAATGTTATGTTTAAAAAGAATGCTTGGCAGACACCAAAAATACATCAGAACAAAAGGCCAACTTGGGACTTTTTAGTCATCTTCCAGTGTTTGGTTAACCTTATTGATTTGACTATACATGAATCAAGTTCAACTCTTTTTCCGGGTTGACGGTGTTGGATTGGGAATGTTTGTAAATATTGTAAATGCCATGGGAACAAGCACCTGAGAGGCGGTTACGTGTAGCCGACATAATTTTTACTATGACAGCTGTGTGTTTAAACATCTGACCTGTGCCTGGCTTCCTTGAGATTTCAACCTGCGGTTTTAATATAAGCTTTAACATGTTTAGAATCTATACCATCTTAGAAGAATATCATAATAACCCAAATAAGTAACTCTATCTTCTCCTCTCATGACTGTGCTATAAAAGGTATCAATTATGTGTAAACAAAAATCTAAAGGGGAACTCCAGGAACAACCAAAAAAAAAAAAAAAACAAGTTCTGGACTGCCACATCATTTTTTTTTTTTTTTTTTTTTTAAGTCTTGTGACACTACTGGTCTGACTAAAAGACCCCATATATCAAACATTTTTGTTGGTGTTAGTCCATGTTATTAGCTTTGAGGCTATGTATTAGTGTCCTGAAAGCTGACAAAATATACTTGTAGCAGATATACTCTACTTAAATGTTCTTACGGCCTACACATTTTATGTTTTACATCAAAAGTATTTAAATTCTGAGAAAATGGACAAACTAAGGAGCATTTATACGTTAAATCCAATCAGATCTCTCTAGTATGAGAACACCCCTCCCCCTTAATACCACCTGCCACTGATTAGCGTTAGCAAGTTGCAAGTCCATGTTTTGGTGGCTAATATTTCACTCTTCTTTGGGAAATACATCAACATAGGAAAGAAAACAGATCTTCAAAACATCCATCCATCATTGGGTCATGAGCTGTGTGCTGAATTTTAAGGAAAAGGTATGTGGCCAACCGTCTACCTTTTAATTGTACTGCGAGAATCAGTAAACAGCCATGTGTTTTAGGTGCGTTCACACCATGCCATAATTAGGCTACGCTAAAGATTTTGAACTGTAAAAAGCCTTCACGTGCTTGTTGAACTTGTCAATACAACATTCAAACTCGTAATTTTATGAGAGCTTCGACCGCTGTACTACCTGACCACTGTGTGTTTTTACTTGAATCGGCGCTGCTGGCCGCTCGGTGTATGACGTCAAAGTACTGCGCGCGCGATTCAAAAATATACATAGCTTTGTTTACTGTACTTACTACATGGCGTGAACGCAGCATTTAAATTGAAGTCATATTAACAACACACATGTGGATTAACTAAAAGTAAAACAGTAAAAATACTTTTTGTATGTATGTGTATATATATATAAGCATTATTTCAAATGAAAATGGAAAATATAAAAATGAAAAATAATTCAAATATTTAATTAAAATCTCAGCTATAGAAGATAAGAAATCTTTTCTCATACTGTAACTCAACTAACTTTATTACACCTTATTTCGGCACTACTAAAATTTAAATCATCTTCATTGTTAGTTCCTGCAAAGATTCCGAGTAAACACATACTGAAAATATAGAACTAATGCACACTCATTTGTTTTGTATAAAGCAGCTGTCAACAATGCATGTAAATTTGGACTAAGCAGACTGGTCATTGTTGGATCTGAATCTTAGTTGCTTTTGAGGAAAATAACTTATTATTTTTTCTCGAAAGCAACGCACAATATAATAAAAATATCTGTTGATGATGGTGGGAGCCATCTAATAAGATTCAGATCCAAAAATGACCTGTAAGCTTGTAATGCAATTATTAATTTGGCTAAATTAAGCAGTTGAATGTCAGCGGTGCAGATTTCCTTCCTGTTCATTGTTTTAAAGGGTGGAAATGTTTCTTATTAGACTTGATATGCTAGCGGTGGCTGAGTAAAAGGCAAAATGATTAGATCTGCTAACCGGGCCTGGCGTTTTCATCGCTGAGAGTTATGGTAGTTGCGTTCACTGGAACGGCTGGGGAGTTCATATTAATTCGGGCGACTGCTGAATGAAGTGTGTCAGTGGTTATATGGCCACATTATGGGATTCATGTGGGTCTCCAACAAACCACTCCATATTTACCTAAATGAACCACACGCAAACATACTCTTGAAACTTTACACACGTCTCTGGTCTATGCTGTGACCTATTACAATTCTTACTGTCATACCTGAACGGTTATTTGCTTGAAACCACATACGCATTTAGACACACCTAAACCCAAGCAAGTCTAACCACACACATAAAGAGATGTCTGTGTTAGAAAAAAAAATAAAGAACTACACATTTGTCTGGCCGGGTTTCCCCCTGTAATTGCATTGTTTCACCGAATGCCTATTGGTGATTAGCAGGCAGATTAATTTTGTGTGCATTTTCTATCCTTTAAAGAGTATTACACTTCGTATTACGGAGTACAGAGTTTTACATAAACTCTTTTAGAATAATAATTATGCATAACTTGTTACGATTTTTTTATTTTTATTTATTCTTGTGATGAATTATTGCATTGCAACATGTTTGTTTGTGTGTATATATATATAATGTGTGTACACTACAGTCATGTGAAAAACAAAGGACATTTATTGAATTCTGTGGTTTTATGTGTGTCTGGTCCTTCGGTCAGGTCATCTCAACCTCAGATGAACAACAATACTTGACGTATTACACTGTCATTATTTACTGAACAAAAACTAGGCCAAAATGGAAAAGCCATGTGTGACAAACTAAGTACCCCCTTACTGCTTATATAGGAATTAAGAGTGTAAGTAGCAGTCAGGCACTGCCTAATGCCTTTGAATAATTGAACTTCAGCAAGTGTGATCACCTCCATAAAAGCAGAAGTTTTGGCACTTTGTGGTCTGGAGCATTCAGGTGTGTGTTAACACAATGCCAATGAGGAAATTAGTCAGCAATCTTAGAGAAGCTATTGTTGCTGGCTGTCCATGAATCTAGGAAGGGTTACAAGGCCATTTCCAAACACATTAAAGTTCATCATTCTACAGTGAGGAAGATTCACAAGTGAAAAACATTTAAAACACTTGCCAATCTTCGCAAGAATGGACATTCCAGACCCTGCACGACTAATAGAAACTTGAAAAAACCCAACCTTGGACTCTACAGGCCTCATTTAACATGTTAAATGTTCAAGTTCATGACAGTACAATTAGAGAAAGTCTGAACAAGTATGGCTTTTTTGGGAAGGGTTACCAGGAGAAAGCTTCTTCTCTCTAAAAAACATGGAAGCATGGCTTAGGTTTGCAAAGTTGCATCTGAACAAACCACAAGACTTCTGGAACAATGTCCTTTTAACAGACGAGACCATCGTGCAACTGTTTGGCCATAATTCACAGTGCCATGTTTGACAAAAACCAACATATCACCTCATAAGTGGGATGAAGATTTGGGCTTGTTTGTAGCCACAGGACCTGGGCATCTGTGGTCATTGAGTCGACCATGAACTACTCTCTAGAGTCAAATGTGAGGCCATTTATCAAACAGCTAAAGCCGAAATTGGTTCATGCAACATGACAATGATCCCAAGCTCCCAACAGAATGGCTGAAAAAGAAAAGAATCAAGGTGTTGCACTGGCCCAGTCAAACTCCAGACCTCAACACGACTGAAATGCTGTGGCAGGACCTTAAGAAAGCGTAGCATAAACAAATGCCTGCAAACTTAAAAAAGAAGAGCGGCCAAAATCCCTCCTAAACGATGTGAGAGACTGATAAAGTCATAAAGAAAATTATTACTTCATTGGTAGTCATTAGTCATTGCTGCTAAATCTGGTTTTACTAGTGATTGAATCATAGGTTGTCAATTTTGGCTTTATTTTTGTTAAATAAATATTGGCACACATGTAATATGTCGTGTTGTTGTTCATCTGAGATTGCATTTAAGACCTTGTAAAGGCTACATTTCCCAAAAGCAAGTTGACATTCAGTATAATCTATATCTTTTATATAGAATACATACAAATTTCATTTACGTCTTTGAGTTGTCAAGAGATTTACTGCGTAGTTTTTTTAGTGCGCATGTGCGAACGTGCTCTACTACGCAAGAACGAGCCTATGATTGAATCTGTAAATAAATCAAAATAACTGAGAAAAATGAGAAATAGTCCTCAAATACCATATCCGTATAGCAAAACATCTAGCATTAATTCGATCTCACAAAAAGATTTATTAAAATAAGTTATTACTCCAATTAAGTTAAACGACCAATTTGCGACCAATACGGTTTCGGGAAACAGTTGATCGTGACTAGCTAGTTGATTTCTTTAACGATGCATCAAACTATGGTAATAGTAAATAATAATTTGTTACATTTATATAGCGCTTTTTCTGGGACCTCAAAGCGCTTCACATATGGAAGGGGGGAATCTCCTTAACTGTTTGTTAAAGAATAACTAAACCCTAAACCAACTTTTTTTAGTTAATGATCTGTAAGAATGGATCTTTATTAATACCAGTCATTGATTCGAGTAACTTTTTTGACATTTGTGTATAAAGTGTTTTATTTCTACAATATATGGTGTAAAAATGTCTTAGTGCTGCCCTCTTTAGGTTGAACGGTGGCTACTGCAGTTGAATTTTCCTATTGGATGTTTCGCACTTCGCCAAGCCCAGAAAAATATCTAGCATGCTAGATTCCAAGAGCTGTCGCGCGACTCAACCTCAGTGATGTCATGTGATGCAGCCAATCAGAGCAAGGCATGGGTTGAGGTCACAGGGTAAATCTTATTTTTAATTTTTTTGCACTTTTTCTCAGAGCAAATCATCGCCCAAATTGTTTGCAGCACTAGTTTTATGACGTCCATATTCGCGTGTTGTGTTCATCTTCTTCGCTGGGTATTGGCGCGCGTGCTGTTTCGCGTCATTTCTGGTTCGTTTTATCGCGTGATTTTTCGTTACAAAACGTGGTTTGTAGACAAGATAGAATCGTTGTGGTGCGTTACCTCCTGTTGCGGATCAATCACGTTGTGTCGTGTGGTGTGAACAGCTCAACAACTTGAACACTTCTGATTTCACAGAGAACAAGTCATGTAATGTGAACTAGGCTTAACTTGACTCACTTTGTGTGAGTGCAGTTTCTGTGTGGCCTGGTGATTAGATGAAATAAAAATCAAATGATAGCCTACATCCTTGTAACATGCTATAATCACAACGATCATTATCATTGCTGAAAGTCATGACATAAAATTAAAGCCTAACAGTCAATCTGAAAACAGTATAAAAAGTATGACAACAACCACAATTAACTTCAATTACAATGCCTGTCAGTTTAATTTCAGATTCTTAGTTTGGCACTTTTTGTTAAAGCGTCTTGGCCCAGCCCGATGAACTAGTGCCAAGAACTTTAATAAGGCTGAAGCCAAGTCGTACGTGACAATACATGCTTCATGTTGATAAAAATGAGAGCGGTTTAGCTGTTTGTGATGATGTAATAAGCAGTGTCTATGAAGTTGTGTTTAAAACATTGGGGACGCTGTTCCTCTGTTGCTAAGGTGAGCAGTTATCTGTGGTCTGAATGTTTGTTTTCAACACTCTTTTGCCACTTGAGAATGCGGTGTTCATCATTGTCTTTTCAGCAATCGTAAATCTTTAGCATAATCTCCCGTCAAAACATGGAAGATAACAGATAATCATCTCTCTTTTTACTGGGGAAGCCTGGGGGTTTGCAGGGTGGCCAGTCGACGAGACTACATGCTGGCTGCCACACGTACACACACACAGGGGATAGACGCAGTCTGGTGGAATATCGCAATAATACATGTCAAAGAACCATTTGGATAAAAATGTATTTAGTAGTGGTGTTTATAGTTCACCCAAAATTAAAATTATCCCATTATTTATGCACTCACAAGCCAGGTGTGTATGACTTTCTTCTTTCAGGCAACACATTCAGAGTTATATAAAAAAAGATCCTGGCTCTTTCAAGCGTTATAATGGGAGTGAGTAGGAACTGAGATTTTGAAGCTCCAAAAAATCGCATCCAATATAAAAGTAAATCATACATCTCTAAAAACTTTTGCTGATAATTTAATCACCCCAATGTCATCCAAGATGTCCATGTCATTCATTCTTCAGTCGAAAAGAAATTAAGGTTTTTGATGAAAACATTCCAGGATTTTTCAATGGAAACCAAACGGTTCAAGGTCCAAAAGACAGTTTCAGTGCAAACTGCAAACTGTTCAAAGGGCTTTAAATGATTCCAGATGATGAATAAGGGTCCTATCAAGCGAAACGATCGCTCATTTAAAAAAAAAAGTTTACGTTTTATAAGCTCAAATGGTCACCTTGCGGTGTGCGTTCGTGACTCTCCTGTTCGAACTCATTTATCAAAATGAACAAATCTTTTTTCGTGGCATTTGGTTCATTCAGTGAACGAAATGAATGAGTTGACTCGGGAAAAGATTCGTTCATTTTGATGAACGAGTTCGAATAGGAGAGTCACGAACGTCCATCACAGAACAGAGCAAGGCGACCATTTGAGCTTATAAAACTTAAACTTTGTTGTTGTTTTTTTTAAATGAGCGATCGTTTCGCTTGAAAAGCGAATCGTTTAAAGCCCTTTGAACAGATTGCAGTTTGCACTGAAACTGATTCCCATTGAAGTCCATTAATTGGAGAAAAATCCTGGAATGTTTTCATCAAAAACCTTAATTTCTTTTCGACATGGGGGTGAGTAAATTATCAGCAAAAGTTTTTTTTAAAAGTGAACTACTTTAATAAAGGCCTTCTGAAGTGAAGCAATGCGTTTTTCTAAGACAAAATATCCATATTTATTACTTTATAAACTATAGTCACTAGCTTCCACTAACATCCATTATAAGGCTCTTTGGAGAACCACTTAACCAATAAAGTATTAAACTCTGGAGTATGAATGGTGTCTCAAATCATGCTTCTTGTTGAGTAGAGGTGTAATATTACTTGTATTAATTGAACGTGATTTATCTATTACTTGAAAAAACTAGTAAACAGAAAATCAAACTGTTTTGATCAAGTAGAACTGTCTAACAATGCTCTGGCAAACCCAGACAATACTTTGACCAACTGGTTTTCTTTACTTAAAACATCTGATTGAACATTTCACTAAAATAAAATGGGACTTTCCAACATGATGTGGCCTTTCAGCTTTTAAAAATGAATGATTGCTTTTCCTATTAGATGCTTAGTTAAGTCTCGCTTGTGGTTGGTTGATAAAACTTGTGCTTTGGAAAGCTTGGTGAGTCACGATTCTAAAAGTTCATTAGTTCATCAGTAGAAGGGGACAGAATGGGGCATTACGGTAATCAGACACACACTTACGCAGAGTTCAGCAGTTCACACTTGGTAAAGCATAAAGAGGGGGCGTTCAGGTAGATGACAACAGCGACAGATGGAGTGAATGATGAGCGAGAGAGAGACAGAAGAGGAGGAGTTGAAGGGGCTTCTGGGACTTTTAGGGAGGGAAAGAACACGTCTTTAGTGGGAATGAGAGGTGATTTGAAGGCCAGAGAGGGAAAGGTGTGTGCATATGTGTGACCATAAACACAGATCCGCTTTCAAACTAAATCTAAGCTTCTGAATGGAAGAGTAGCCAAAAACGTACACGCATAACAGTGATTGTCTGGCGGTGAAACTGGAAATGAACTGGTTTTAAAATGCATTTTTGGGAATCTGCTTTGAAACCGTAACCGATGGGATGCAAGCTGCTCAAAAAATGAGCCGATATGTTAACTACACTACAAACTACATTTGTAAATGAAAAATATCCATCCAAATAAATCTATTTACAAAAATGAATTGGACTTTCCAATGATGCAAATACACACCATGCAACATTCTCACCTTTTGTGAAATCATCTTAAATATTGTATAATAAACTAACATTATATTATAACTATGTATATATATTGCCCTTTAGTCTTTATGGTCAAAGGACAATGGGTAGCATTGTTTCTCAATCATTACCACAATGAAATGGGAAGAATGGGAAGAATGGTTCATGATGTATTTTTTTTTGTATTTTCAGAGCAGTCATCCTAACGGACACAAGACTTTTAGATGCCAACGGCAAAACTGTCTTTTCAGGGAAAATCACCTTATTTGCATTTCTCTTCTCTTCTCTTCTCTTCTCTTCTCTTCTCTTCTCTTCTCTTCTCTTCTCTTCTCTTCTCTTCTCTTCTCTTCTCTTCTCTTCTCTTCTCTTCTCTTCTCTTCTCTTCTCTTCTCTTCCCTTCCCTTCCCTTCCCTTCCCTTCCCTTCCCTTCTCTAAAATTGTTTTTTTATTTGTTATTAAATTATTTCCAAGTTCAAATTGCTCTAATTTTATATGGGTAAATGTGTAATGTCTATAACAATAGTGTCATTAATTGGGATTGTTAACGCCCCTCTTCTGTAATTGGTTAGTCCTTGCCTTCAACTCAATGCTATTGGTTAAACCAATGTTGCGGTGAAGGGTTGTTCAAACAAACAGAGCAATGGTTTGATAGTGCCACAGTGTTTATACTTTTCGTGGGAATAAATCTATTAATGCAGTAGTTTTTACATATTATCTTGAAACGGAGAAAGTTTTTCAACATACTGATAAAAAAATGACCCACCTTTAAATGAAACCTTTATAAAAAATAACTTGAATAAACGTTCATTACAAATTTTCACATTGCTAAAACATATTTCTTGAAACCTTCATCCATTTTCTCACAACATTAAACACAAAACCAAATCTTCAAACTACATTCTTGTGGGAAAATTTAAATAATTGCCTCAACCATTTCACCTGTACTCAAAACCAAACATTGCTTTCAGATCTTACACTCAGCCAGTCAATATAAAAAAGTATATTGTATACTGCAAATAGAGGTCGACCGATATGTTTTTTTTTTTTCACGCCGATGGCCGATTAATGCTGCCGATATATTTGGCCGATATTTTCTTGGTTTTTAACCTCTATTTGAAAGATAAAATGTAAAAGAAATGATAATAACTTTCTCAACAAAAACATTTTATCCTCTCAAAAAATGTCCTGAAACATGTATTTTTGGTTTGTTTTGTTTGTTGACGGACAAAGACAAATGGACATAACCTAATTATCACAAAAAAGGATAATTTTTTTTATATATATATATATATATAAGGTTTATTATATTTTATTTAATTTAACTTCTAACAATAACATATTTCACTAGTAAATTGCTGTTAAACGATAAAACCAACCACCAGATGGGAAAATTATATTTTACAAAAACTTTAAATGCACCACAATCCAGCTACTAACTAACAGTCAGTGTTGTGCCTAGCGTCACATAGAACGCTATATGATAAAACGGCGCTATACTACGCACATGGCACCCTTTATCGTTAATATTCACGCAAACCCAAGGCGTCAAATCCTTTCGCGTAATATGAGACTACCCTACCCTACCCCACACCTAAACTTAACCATCACAGCGCGTGTTATATTAACGATAACGGGTGCCATGTGCGTAGTATAGTGCCGTTTTGTCATATAGCGTTCTATATGATGCTAAAGGATGAGAATGCGTTGCATGAACGCGTTCATATTTAGGTCTACTGCTCATTCGGCTGGAAAATGACTCTAGCGGCAGTGTGCGTCAAACACGCGTTCCACGACAACACTAGGCTGCCCACAGATGGCCTGCCTACAGATGCGCCTGCCTAATAATCGGCTTCATATACTTGGATATTGGCCGATGCCGAATATGTTAAAAAATGCCCAAAATCATCCGATTAATTGGCTGACCGATTAATCGGTCTACCTCTAACTGCAATTCCATAAAAAGGGTGAATATATTGATAGTGAATAAAGTTTCATATTGTATTGATAGTATTGTATCAGGGGTAAGTTTAGGGGTAGGGATAGGGTTAGAATTACATTTTTGGACGGGGATAAAGACAGAACATATCACGATATCCCTCTCAGATCGTTTCCTTCTGTTGTTGGTATCAACATTCAGTGTTGACTTGATTTGCACAGTTGGTTTGCTCACATCATTAGATACAAGTGTGACCAATTTTGAACCTTTGTGCATAACAGTTCTGTGATGTAGTTATGTTTAACCTTTGCCTCTTATGTTCACAGAGTTGCAACACAAGTGCACCACAGTGCAAATGTGATTAGAGTTTTGCAAAAAAGAGTGCATAAGATTTGCAAATGGTGTCTAACTGCTTGAACTTGTTTAATAGGGATAGTTCACCCAAAAATTAAAATTAAGTCATTGATTACTCTCCCCCATGCTGTACCAACCCCGTAAGACCTTCGTTCATCTTCGGAACCCAAATGAAGATATTTTTGATTAAATTTGAGAGGTGGATCACCGTTACATAGGTACCATAAGGGACTGAAAGTTGATGGCCCAGAAAGTCATTGAAGAAATAGTGACTACAGTGGCTCAAGTATAAGTTTATCAAGCGACGTGAATACTTTTTGTGCGAGAAAACAAATAAAAATAACAACTTTATTCAACTATTCCTTTTCTTCCTTGTAGGCCTGAGACGAGAGTTCAAGAGATTTCCACGATGCATGCGTGCCACTGTAGTCACATGGAATATTTAAACATTTTCTTCAATGATTTTCTGGGCTGTCAAGTTTCAATCCCTTAGGGTGCCTATGTGGTAGTGATCCACCTCTCAAATTTAAATCAAAAATCATTTAATATCAAAAATATCTTCATTTGTTTTCCGAAGACGAACAAAGGTCTTTACAGGGTTGGTACAGCATAGGGGTGAGTAATTAATGACTTAATTTTCGTTTTTGGGTAATCTAACCCTTTAAAGTTGTAAAGAAAGTGTGACTTATTCGACAAACGGGATTAGGCCTTTGAGAATTTGGTTCAGAGTATGGGGTTGTCTTTTTCAGCGATTATGTATAATTGTTTTAAACCTGCGACATTTGCATTGCTAGCACAAAAGAACCAGTTGAGCTACAACTAGTTGAGCTACAACAGTTGAGCTCCATTACGCCTCCTAAGCTATGCAACAGCTACCTCTGAGCAATACTATTTTCCTCTAAGCGAGCAAACAGACAGGTGTTGATGTTAAGATTTTTTACACAGACACACACACACCTGAGGATAGATTCTTGGCACAGACTGGTTGTGAGCATGAGTGAGTTTGAAGAGTCTGAAGTGTCGCATTTGGGTGCATCATTGCCATGGCATGCCTTTAAAACTCTCATACAACATACACCTATAAAAATAACTCACCATGCTTATTCATGATTTGCGTGTTTGGGACTGTCTCAGCAAATTTTTTTAGTACGCTTTCCTCATTGTATTTAGTTTCTAACTGAAACTAGTAGTAGTAGATCTAACTGATCAAACGGATTAGAAGATAGAATAGGCAAAAAAATCCCATTGAATTCCATTGACCAAAGCCATATCTATGGGCGGAATTTGAGATTTCGTAAGCAACAGTCTTTAATTACTTAGTGTGACATTCACCAACAACATATTAATCATGTTTGTGACACTCCACCTTCCAGCTGTCAGCTGGACGATTAGGACCATGTAGTGTTGGTGTCGCACAGTGTACCATAGATTTTACTCAAGATCTCACTGTAAGCATATCATCATAAAATACTTATAAAAAATCGTAAACCCAGCATAATGTATGCACTAGAGCCAGACCGATATATCGGCAGGCCGATATTATCGGCCGATATTAGGCATTTTCCAAACTATCGGTATCGGCAGTTATAATGGCCGATAAATTAATATTTCAAAAATAAAATAAAAACGGACGAAACACGCTTCAACTATGTCATGAGTGTTGGAGTTGTATAGTTTGTCCACCAGAGGGCACTCTACACCGTTCCTGTTGGCAACACTTGTTGAGTTGGTCGCGATACATACATTGCTTGAATAACAATTAAAAGAACATCCCCATCAGTTCCCTTAACTCAAATAAGCCTGACAAAATTTGTGACTATCATGTCCAGTTTCAAATAGATAAATAAAATATCAGCCGATATATCGGAATATCGGATTTTAAAACCCAAAAATATTTGTATCGGTATCGGCCTTCAAAATCCTTTATCGGTCGGGCTCTAGTATGCACTTGATGCACAGTTTCTCAGTTGATAGCGCTGTTTCGGAAAGTTTACGGCTGAGTCCTGGCTGAGCAAGAAGTCCACTGGGTTTCCACTGAGAGTTTTCCCCGCAATTCAAAGACATGCAGGAAAGGTGCATTTGAGACCCTAGATTCTATTTGAATGTGTGCATGTCTGTGGGTGTTACCCATGTGATCCCTGCCTTTGGCTCCAGTATCCTTGAGGGATAGGCTCCATCATCCTTGGGACCCTTATAAAGGAAAAGCAGTTTGGAGATTGGCTGGGTTGGATTATAAGTTATTTGTGTTGTCTTTTCATGTTTTAGTGTCTTTACATTTCTTGCGGTCATTGGTTGCCATTTACTTCTATAGAAAGTTCTAAATATAAAATTTCCGTTTGCATTTGTGCCTGCTACACTTTTTGTTATCTAGTCAATTATCAGTTAAGTAGAATATAGTGTCCCTTCAGGGATGTCATGTTCCAATGTTTTGCCTTCAACACACTGCGAATAGTTTGAATAATGCGAATAGCCTCGCCTTACCTTTAATCCTGTACACTCTCCTTTTCTCACTTTCTCACTTCCTTACTGATAAAGATGGAGTGAGTTTGTCTGGGACATGGACTCTTGAGGATCTCTGCCTGTGTTTGTTTAGTAGGCGGGGAGCTCAGCAGAGACTGTGTGTGTTTTTGTACTGCTCAACTTTTTCTGAGGTAATGCTTCCCTGATTTGACCGCTGCCCTGACATGACCGCATGGGAGAGAGGGAGTGGGAATGGGACAGAGCAAAAGTGCAGCGTCTGCAGTGTGTTGTCTGGTTCTTTGAGAGTATATTCTTCTTTTTGCAGCCGGTTTACTAATGCTATAGCTGTTGTCACAGTCTGAAAACATCAGCTGCCGGGTCAGCTTGCCTTCTAGGGTATCCTTAGAGGAAGTTGGACGAGCCGTCGGCTGTTGTTGGAGTGTGAATTGGACATTTTGTCTGAAGTATTTGAGTTGAGGTCACTAGAAGTGGCTGCGGTCAGGGACACCTCGCTGGGAGAGGAAATGGAAATGCAGGGAGGCCTCGGGTCAACCACTATGATTCCACATGCTGTATAGTTCGATTCCTGGAGGTTTGGAAGTAGGGGTGGGAATTTTAAGGAATGTAGCTACTGTGATTCTGATTCTTCTTAACAATTATGGTTCCTCAATGATTCCATTGACTATTCTTTTATTCAGTTGAGGGATAAAGGAATTGCACCCCTAGATTATGCATGCCTTTAAACAAAAACTAGCAATGTTACTTTCAAAGGAACAAATATCACAGAAGAAAATTTCTTAAGCACTTGAAAGTTGATTGGTCTGCCCAATTCCAGAGCCGTGTATGGGCATGAGTTTGCGCACCCAAAGTGAGATCGTGTCAAGTAAAAGCTGAATCAGCAGGCTCAGATGGTAGCGGGTTCACTCTTAGAAATAAAAGTTCATTGTTGGCAAGAAGAACCGTCAATATCCATGAAACCTTTTCATCGCACAAACGGTTATTTTATAGTGGAAAAGGGTTCTATAGATTATTAAAATGTTATTTTAAGAACTGGTCCCTGAAAGGTTCTTTGGGGAACAAACATTGTTCTTCTACACCCTTTATTTTTAAGAGTGTAAGGTGGGTCATTTTTAAAGTGGTGTTTCTTCTGCATGAGCGAACATTGGAGAAGCATTAAACGGCAACAAATGTCAAGACCATCATTCGATTGCCGTATTTGATATTTTATTAATGGATCCAGGTCTTATTCCTCAACAATATTTAGGAAGAGTGCGCATGTCAGAATGACGTGTGTGTGCATTTCTGTTCTTGGCTTGTCTTCTCCTAGTTCTTTAGTACTGACAGCACTCGCCTGCTGTCCACTTTGATATACTGATAACTCAATGGGACTCTGATGAATGTGGACAGAAATTGAATTATCCCAAGCTCTGGAACTTTTCTCCACTTTCGGTCTGCCTCTTATTAAAGATGGAGAGTCAGGCAATGCCAGTTATAGGGGTAGCATATGGATCGCTCCTCTAATTGACTGATAGTATCTATTGGCAGGCACACTGATTGGTCAATAAGATTGCATGGCAGAGTTTTCTGTCTAAGTCAGCAAGTTGACTGACACTGATTCTAAGCCATTCTATACCAAACATTTATATTTAGAAGAAAATTGGTGTCCATTACAAGTAGCGAGAATCTTCTTCTGACGATTTGAATCTCATATGGCACTTGGGAAAGCTAATCCAAATGCTCTTTAAAGCTGAATCTTGGAAAACGAAGAAACCTCAATGGAAGTAACTTTTGGAACAGAGCATTGAATCTCTAGAATGGAGTCAACTCTACATTGGTTTTACAGTGTAATTCAGAGTGCATTATGGCTAGAAAATGATTTAAAAATATACGGAATGAAGTTGCTCAGAATCTGGACAACACTACAAAATGGCTGACATCACTTTTCGTGCCCTATTTTGGGAAAATAAAGGCGTCTGTGGCAACCAGACACCATTGTATGATAGTATCATGCAACAACACTGGCATACTGCCTTACCTACTATACGTATTTTTGCAATCAACAGCAAAGTCTGTAGGAACATAGTAGAACTATGCAAATTGAGAAGCAACAAAGCCTTGCTATAGACTGAGAATTTGATTTTTGGCTGTCCGTTTCCCCATTTACAGATGAGGTTGACTAGGCGAGGGTAGCTGAAATGCAGTAAATGAATTGCTGTCAGAACTCGGAAGGAACATTGCTGGCATGTTTGGTTTAACGCTCTGTTTCTTACATTCTGTATCTCTTTCTTGTTCTCTATCTTGCTTTTTCGGTCTTGCTTGGTCTGCTGCAGGCCGCAGAGCAGGAAAAGGCAGGTGGTTGACGCTAACGGTCGAACACTGTTTGCGTATGTGTGTACTGGATAAACAGGTTGAGGGGCAGAGGTGGAGGTGGGGTGTTTTTGGAGCGGGGGATGGGGAATGTTTTCCCTAAAACAATGAGTTTTCTGAGAGACTTAGCGCTGACTAGCTGAGTGTTAAAGCTGAGGGTGAGAGAGAAAGAAGAGGTTTTTTTTTTTATTGTTCTGACGTTCTGCCCAAATCAGCTTGGGGTTACAAGTCTTTATTGTGCTTGTTTCCCTTCAGTGACTTAGCTCATACACATACATACACTCTTTTCCTCATAACTAGCAGCCAGTCATTGTCATAGTTGTCTTTGTAATTACAGCTTGTTACAGTAGAAGAGAGCAGAGATGTGTCCAGGATGTTAGCTGACTTAGCTGTACCACAGTAGTAAATATCCTCACAAGTAGCGTCTCTAATAATCACTGTCACCTCAAAATGCCTCGTCTCACACTAATTTTCATTTATTTCCCTGGCATTTCAAGAATTTACACAGAAGTTTAGTAATCAAAGGTTGCCAGCTCTGTTTCAAAGATTAGCGAGTCAGAGAATGTCCTAACTCAAACAATATTCAAATAGTGATTGACAGAAGAATGACATTAGCGTGTTGCTAAGCTAACCAAGTGTTTTTATTCATTCTTTTTGTATAATATATTTCTTTTGCCTTGTTCATTGTCTTGGATGAATTTATTTAACTCAAATGCCATTTAACTTACATGGCAGCCTTAGCATCAGGACAGTATGTTGTAAAATACTGTTTAGCTTGATAGATTTTGTAAAAAAGCTCTGTTGTGATGTTGATCCATGCGTCTTGTGTGGCTTTGATACAATCAAAGTACTTGACGTAATCATGCCAATGGGCGTTATACGTAGTTCATTATTAAATGGTTCGTAAATCATTTTTAGAGCCGAATGATTGTTTGGGGAAAAAGATAAGTTCGGTTTCCTAGCAGGTCTATAAATGGACCAATGAAACGCTCACCTGAGGCAGGCAGAAATATATAGAAATAAACGAGGAGCTGGGAGAGAGAAAGAGGGAGGTGTGCGGGTGGTGGGGGGTAGTGACGGAGAGTTTAAGAGAAAGAGAGGTGATCTTGAGGCCAGGATTGGGCCAGACTTGTTGTAGCATGTTGGAGTGATACGGAGAACTGCTGCAGGGTAGCATGAACTCACTGGTCTCTCTCTCTCTCTCTCTCTCTCTCTCTCTCTCTCTCTCTCTCTAGCTAGCTAGCTAGTGTTTGGGAATCTGTAGCTTGTCATAATTGATTGTAGCCAAGTTACCCTTTTGATAAAAGTAGTTGGCTACATGCTATAGCTAACTACATTGATGCTATTTTGGAGACAATAGGTGCATCTCAATTCACATACTTAAGCATTATTCTGTGACATTTGTATTTTAAATTGTGTGAGTAGCGTGTTCACACTGGAAGTTCCAACAAGAGTGCACTTTAAATACCCGGATGATGCACTTTTAACTAAAAGCAACTAATGCTGCCTTGATATGTTGTCGGAATTATTGTAACTAGGTGTTTCCTAGTAGAAAAAAGGCCCTCTCAAGTTGTATTTACTACTGGGAAACTGCACAACATGATTCCACCAAGTGCAACATGTTCCTGGATCAACATTCCAACCAACCATTCACATTTTATGCACAAGTTTTAGGTTTATCAAGTTTATGTCAAGTTTAGGCTTAGAACCAGGGTTAGGTGGTTCTACATCAGTGGCATTCACATATAATTTTAAAAGGTTTAGGGAAAGGTTTAGTGGTAGGGATACATTTTCAGACAGTGATGTTAGTCCCAGGATCAACAAAATATGTTGACCCAGGAACACGTCTAACTCGGCAAAATCAGGACGCACTGAGAATCTCTGAGATAATTTTCATGAGAATGATTGCTGCTGTTAATGGTTTTCTTTATTAGTTTTTTGTCTTTTTGTTAATGGTGCATATGTATAACCACTGTATTATAGACAGGGAAAATAGCTTGTATTTGACCTAAATTCCCAAATTAGATCTAGATAGTGTTAAATGTTTATATGGAAAGCTAAAATCTGTTGGCTTTAATAAGATTTACCTAATAAATTGGCAAGAACCTCCATGATTCCTGTTCATTCTGATAACAAAGCACTTGAAAGCAATGAGCTCGTAAACATGACTTCAGAATTGGGAAGTAGGAAAACATGTGAAGGCACCATAAATATGGAATGTTGGTATTATAAAAAAGAAAAATGGTGTACCTGGTGACTAAAATGAACTGAACAATCATGTTTTCATTTTATGAACCGTCTAAATTAACCCATTTGCTATATAAAATATTCAAACTAACTGTTTGGCTAAAATGAATCAGACAACTCAGTGTTACTCATTTTTAAGAGTAAGAGTTTTATTTATTATTATTAATTTTTTTGTAATGTTGTGCCTGATAACATGTAAGGCTGTGTGATACAATGTGACATAAAGATAGAGATAAAGATCAAGCGCTTTATCAAGCAAAACACCAATCGTTGCGTAAACCCATGCTATGCTTTTCTACTGAGGGAAATTTAATTTAACAGTGTTGCTACTTTAATAATGTTGCTACTTCACTAAGCTTCTTTCTTTCTTTTTTTCTTTTTTTTAAAGTCATTTATAAAAATTCCTCACTGATGAAATTGTTCCTGTAATTGTTGGCTGGAAAAACAAAACAACGAAAAGTCCCACATTCCTGCTGAAGTTAGATAAATAAAGTTTGGAAGGCTCAGATGTTAAAGGAGAGAGAATGTGTAATGCGTTTCACTTTCTACATGTTTTAAGTGCTGTGCATCAGTTCTCATCTCTTCTCCTGTCATTTATGAAGCTCTCACTCTTACACTCACTGTACACCCACTAAAAGCACGTGGCACAAAACACTGTCCGCCGTAACTCTTTTATGTGTGTGCACGCCGTAGAAAATGCTGAGGTAAATGTTGAAAAATGCAACGCTGCATTTCTGAACTCTCTGTCACCCGAACCATGCTGCCTTGCAGCCATGTTCTTAAGACACACACACACACACAGCAATGATTGTGGCCTATTAGCCACAAGAGTACTTGAAAACATAATAGTTACATTTAAATGAGCATATACTGTATGTGTGTATACACAAATATAAGTCTAACATGTCGTACCACGTAAACATAGCCAAGTAAATACTCGCCACATACACTCTCTCGCTCTCTCTCTCTCACACACACACACTTATAGTCACATTTCAAACAGGTAAGCTATAATTACCTGTGAATGAATCACTGTTGAATGAATTATTCAACCTTTCTTCCTCCTCTCTTATTTATGATTACTATATTTCTTGTTGTTTGTTTTTCTTGTACCAAGGTTTGTCTCTTCGAGATTTATAGGCGAAACCTAACAAGTATTTTTTTTTTCTTAAATGTGTTTTCATGTTTTTAAGGCTGTTTATGAATCTTCTCAGCTGTGGGGTGTGAGTGTGAATATGGATTTCTCAAGTTTTTGTGTGTGTGTGTGCTTGTTTTCAGGGTTTGGAGTGTGAGAATGAATCTCACACAATCTTGACTGAAATTACACTGGACCCAAGTGGAAATATTTAGCAACATCACTCTCTCTCTCCCTCTCTCTCTCTCTCACACACACACACCCACATAGATTTGACCATATTATGTTTCAAAACATAATTATTAGTTTTCAGTAGACAATTTAAAGAACTTGCACTATTGCAACGCAAACTAATAATACCTCAAATCATGTGGCTTGTTGAGGAAAGGTGTACTATTACCATTATTTTTTTGCCTTGTTGAAAACAAACAGGCAAAAAATCCCATATACTCACATTAAAGGCGAAACCCAAGTCATTTAGAGAACCAGACCCAGAAAACTCTTGAAACCCACGCAACGCACTGGCAACCACACATAACACCCTTGGAATTGCATAGCAACACCTTAGCAACCACACAGTCTTACACTTACATGGATCAAGTGTATAAATCTACTTTAATTCCAGATGAATATCCACCATATGGCTTTTAAAACCTGTTTGCATGATTTTCAGGTCAGTTAGTTTGTTTTGATGGTGATCTGTGAAGTAGATTTTGTAACTCTTCTGGAAGTGTGGTTTTAAACCACTCTAGGGAACTGTAATGCACCTCCAAATCAATGTGATTTAATTAGGCTCCCTGCAACACTGTGTGTGTGTGTGTGTGTGTGTGTGTGAGTGTGAGTGTGAGAGAGCCAATCATTTAAAGAGGCCTCTATTCAAGCTCACATTGGGGAAGAATAAGTAGGTTCAATTGTCGTAATTCTAGAGCTGTTGTCTACAACTATTCCCAGTGCTCTTAGACACACAGGTCAATACAAATAGTTATTGAGTGTGTGTGTGTGTGGTTATTGTACACTGCATTCCACTCACATTGTATATTTTCAAACAAATGGATTTGTTTGTTTATATATATATATATATATATATATATATGTGTGTTTGTGTGTGTGTGTGTTTGACTGTTTGAAGTGGATGCACAGGTTGTGAATTGATTGAGCTGTGAAGGGTATATCCCTTGGGTGCTTTTGGAGAGTCAGTTGTTGCAGTTTTGGGAGCTCAACAATAGGCTTTTGTGATTGTGATTTTGTGTGTGTGTGTGTGCTCTTGCAGGTAAGATTTGAATTTGATGATTTTATTTTCACGAGGTGAATAGGAGAGTTGGTTTATGGTGGACCCGAATGTAAAAAGTCTGGATGTCATTGAATAGATTGAGAGTGTTTTGACACTTGGTGCAATTAAAACAAACTCTTGTGCGGTCCGTATGAAATATGAACGCAACACGGACCAAAGACAGAAGATGAGACCCTAAAAAGTACAGAATGTTTTTTTTTTTCCTCGCCATCCCAGTTTTTGCCCATTTGCCCATCACAGTTCAGTACAGGCAACAGAACCACGTCTCGTCGCAACAGATCTTCGTTTGCGTGTGTGACGGAGGGTTTCCTGCAGCTGTTTTGACTTCTTTACACATTTTATAAGCTCTTCACAAGCTCTCAGCTGGTCGAAGTACCATCAATGCAGGCTACACACATACGAGTGCATTTAGCCCAGCAAACAGCATTTGGATGTTTGGTATATCCGTTTAGAAGTGTACGCAATAAATTATATTATTTTATATATATATTATATTATTATAATATATTTTAATCACGCGTCTATTAGTGCAGAGTGTTAAGAATAACCAATGGATTTTTGAATGTAGACCATTAAATTATATTGTTTTTGTGAAAATAGTATAAATGTTTTTCGAAACTTACATGCACAAGATTGTATTTCAAAGAACCTGTTTTAAACTAGATCTCACAAGATGTTTCCTTTTTTTTCCCCAGCAAACACTTTCCTGTCATTGACCCTCATTCATATTTAATGTGCCTAATATACACGTGGCTAATGTATGTATGCAAGTGTGTGTCTTTAGATTTAGTCCAGGTGCAACAATTTGGGAGCCTTGGGCTAAAGCCTTAGGGCTAAACCCCCTCAAAATGTCTCAACCTGATGTCTCATTCCCATCATACCTGTTTTAACCCCTCTAACGACACACATGCTCCACAATTGTCCTCTGTTAGGTTCACAATGTGACTGCCCTACATATAGGGGAGTAATTTGGAATGAAAGGTAAGATTGTGTGTATTCATATCCTGATAGGGCCACCTGCTCTCTGCGTTCCTGAAGTTCTTGATCTGTGACACCCGGCAACCCCCCCCCCCCCCTCTCTAATCGTCCCAACCGGGGTCTTTAGGCTGCCCCATGTGGCTTTTTTGTATTGCCTTAACCGATACAAAATACTTTCTAACTATTACAAAACGTTCACTTAAGGTTACAAAATGCTCCCCTGCGTGTGACCCCACGGCAGATTAGTGCTCACGTACACTCCTCGATTTACCCCACACACACAGTCCTCTGACCACGCTGCCCTGTCGCCATGGAGACGGGTGGAAAGGTGAGTGGCGGTGTCCGGGTGATTGACCGCGGTTCGAGTTGCAGGCCGAGAGGCTTGCGTGTGCATGGCCGGTGGCGGCACGTGTTTAAAGCGCCATTAAAGATTCTGACGTCTTTTTGAGGGCAGGAGAAATTTCCAGCCTTGATCTTAGACGCGTCATACTCAACAGTAGACATGTGGCATTTTGAGTTATTGAATTAAGATTAATGGTGCCTATTAATATTGAACACATTGTTTTACATGTGAAAAGTTAGTGGTCATTTGTACTTAGCAGTTTGAAGGGCTGCTGTTTACAAAACATTTTCAACTAAAAACTGCAGACTTTTTATGAGTTTTTATCGTTCGTTTAGACAGCAACGGCGTTTTAGGGGCTTGAAAACGCAAACTTTTCAAAATGGGTTTCAAAGTTTACATTTTTGAAAACAATGCCTTTATTGTCTCTGTGTAAACTGCAAAAATGCGAATTTGTGAAACAAGGCATCAGGTGCATATGTATTAAAGCTACACTGTGTGATTTTTACCCCCATCTAGAGGTGAAAAGGTATATGACCATGCAGTGAATTTTAGGTTCTGTTCCTCTCAATTCCGATTTCGGTGGCCAATGTAGTCCAAGATTTACATGGCTTCCAGTTTGACCTCGTGCATGAGTGTTAACTCAAAAATAAACACGAAAGGCGAAGCTTGAATTAACGGGTATGTCCCTCTTTGGCTAATGTACTTTCAAGATGGAGGGGCAACATGGCGACCGACATTAGAACCCCTTACCCGTATGTATTTTCAATGGCATATTATACACTCACGAGAATACTTTATTACTTGAACAAAGTAAATATACATTAATGAGCACATATATTTTTGAAAGAACTAAGTGTTTTTAGCTAATAATAAACTAAAAGAGTTACACAGCGTAGCTTTAAGTATTCAGTCTATAGACGAGTCGTTTTTCTTTACAAAGTGACATCGCCAACTACTGGCCTGGCATGAATAATACAGCGTTTTTAGTTGTTTTCACGGATCTGTGACGGATCATTTTGACAACGGTGTCGTCTGGACGCGAAAAACGTTTTCGTTTTAGTACATTGTTGTCGTGAAAACCTATCCGTGAAGGTACAGTAGAATTCTGTAGGGCTGTGAAACGATTAATCGCGAAAGTTTGCGTTTACATAATATATGTGCGTGTATAATTATTTTGTATATATAAATACATATGTATATATATTTAAGAAAAATGTGTTATTAATACATCAAATGTTTATGAAGAGTTCAGATGCAAAAGCCTCTAAATGCCATTTGAAATTTTCTTCTTTAATGATGATTTTTATCAAACTCGTATATTTAAGTTCAGTAATTTCACTTAAATAACAATTAATAGGTAATTATCATTGCCATTTAAGTGAAATCACTGAACTTAAATATACAAGCTTGATAAAAATGATAATTCTAGAAGAAAATTTCAAATGGAGGCTTTTGCATCTGAACTCTTCTTATATTTATTGATAATATTAATTTTGTATAAATATATATGAAGTATATACATGCAAATATTTCCTAAATATATACATGCATGTGTGTGTATTTAAATATACAATATAATTATACACACTACACACACATTTATTTTGGATGCAATTAATCGAGATTAATCGTTTCACAGCCCTAGAATTCTGTACCTTTAAATCTTAAAGAAAAGGGAAAAATTTGATAGTTGTTATGTAAAAATTCAATGTTGACTTTGATTCATAAGTAGACACTTAAAGGTTTACCCTTTTACTTTAAATTGTTTGTGTAATCATACATTTTAAGTACTGAGTAACTAGTATAAACTACATGTACTCACTATAGGATGCAGTTTAGTGTTAGTTACATGTAATTATGCATAACTTTTAGTTATTACTATAATAGCTACATGTAATGTGTAACAAGAACACTGTAAAATAGTTGGTGATCAAAGGTGAGTTTTAAGAAATAAATTGTTTGACCACAGGGGGACTTTAAATACTTAATGGCATATAGCATAACTGGCTTTCCATGAAGCCAAAATATGTATGGAATATGATATTATGTATTTATTTATTTCCACACTATGATTGGATCAGCATCTTGGACATTCTGTTAGATAACTCCCTTTGTGTCCCATAAAAAAAAAAGAAAAAAAAAAGAAAGAAAATCATACTGGTTTTGAATGAAATTCGAGGATTTTTAGTTTTGGTTTAAGTGTCTCGCTGGGCTGTGTGTCCACATGTCACCATGCTTGTTATTCTTCTCCTCCTCGCCCCTTTCTTTCCTGTGCACCTCTGTCCACTCCCGCTTCCCCCTGTGTGTGTGTGTGTGTGTGTGTGACAGTTTTGTTTACTTTCAGGAACAGGGAGCTCAGGTGACGTTCAGCAGGAGGAAGCAGTGCGATGAAATTCCAGGGAATTTTCTCCCTCTCGTCTCACTCAACACGGAAGTTTACATCAGCCAAAACCAGTCCGGCTTCTGTTTCTCTTTCTGCTGCTCTCGGTCTCTCCTTTGGCTTCAGTATGGCTTTTAATGATGGCTATATTTTTTTCTACACTTTAATCATACTGGCCAGAAAGAGGCTTGTTATCATATGTTTTATTATATTCTATTTTCAGGGTATTTCTTATCATATATATATATATATATATATATATGATAAGAAATATATATATATTTTATTAGCCAGTGTTTTTACCCAGAAAAAATTACCTCTTCAGACAGCTTGGACTAATGGTGGGAACCTGACATAAAATTGTAAGGAAAATTACAGCAAAATTATAATAGGATTTATGTTGAATCTCACATGACCAAACCGGAAAACTGTGGTTTAAAGCTGTTTAAAACTGTCTCACAGACCTAATTTCCCTATAAATGGCATATTAGTGTTTCAAATGCAAGATTTGATACGACTAGATAAATGATGTTACAGTACTTGTTTTGGGCCTTTTGAACAGTCAAGCTTTGTTGTTTGTAGTGCTAACTAAAAGTATTGATGCTGCTAACTAAATGTTTCTGGAGCAGAACTGTCGGCCGTTTACAAAACAGAGCAGTTTTTCCAGTGGCAAGCAAGTGTAGCAATGCGACACGTCCCCGATTTTAATGTCACCTTATTTGAGCACACCTCGTTTAAGCGAATCAGTTCATTTGGACAAGTTAAGAAGCCACAGTTTCAAAAAGTAGATTGTTCTCTTAATTGTTGAGAATTGTTGTTTATACGGTGTGTAAATGTATTATATTAGTTATAATAGTTCGGTGTTAAAACTATTACTAGAAGGTGTTTTATGTCTGCTTTGTATCTTTGTTTACTTGTGCTGTTAGCTTAGCAACATGCTAACATCAGCTGCTTCTGCGGTCAACTGTTAGTCAAGTCTGTCGTGACTCACAGTTCCTGAGTACTATTTGTGCAGAATTGCTATCTCAGTAGAGGACATCCAAATTGGTTCCTTCGTTCAATGGTGGTTAGGGTCATGTAGCAGGCAACTGACAATTTAGGCAGTAGCAAAAAACGGATGTGTTGGTGACCGTGTCTGTGTATATATAGGCTAACTTGACAGCATTGCAGTAGACGCACACAAATGCTCTTGGACATACTGAGGGCTGAACAAATTATTGATGCAATCAGTGATTTTATTTTTGATAGATAGGCCTTTCGCTGCTGATGCATGGAGTGCCTATGGTCATACACAGACACACTGCCTAAAACTAAATTTGACAAATAAATTGAGATCACATTTCACAACACTAGATGCAACTGATGTCTGATGTAACTTTACCGCAGGATATCAGCACAACATGTCCGCCTGCCTTCTCAATGTGGCATTAATGATCTAATCTTCACACATAGATGTCATTATGAACATGACCAATCTGTCTGTCTGTCTGTCTGTCTTTGACATTTAGATGAGATTATAATGAGATTTCAGTGAGTTTCAATACTCAAAACACACATACGTTTTAAGATTGGGTAAACACAACCTTTAATGTCTACTACTTTGACTTGTCTTCATGGAAGGATTCAACACTAATATTTGGTTAAACATGTGACTACACACACACATTGGCATAATGCTATCCTGTGCTGCTATATGACCAAGATTTTCCTTGTATGATTATGAGAAATTGTGTAATTAAGAACAACAGTCATTGATTTTGCATATGCCAATACACAGCTAATGTCTATTGAACTTATGTGTTTTCAAATGCAAAATCAATCAGTCTGCCCGAAACCTCGGCCAACTATTGTTACATCAGTGTGCCTATATTTGAGATTGCTGGTATAAGTGAAACTGTCGTGTAGGAGTGAGAGAAAGAGGTGAGATAGAGTGAGGGATCCTGTATCCGTGATCCTGCTCCTGTGTTGTTCTGCTGGATTGGAGGTTGTCTAGGCAGACAAGTTCGTGGCACCTCGCCAACATCGGCTGCAGCTGCCAGTCGCGTTTTAGATAAGAACAAAAATAAAATCTTCATTAAAATGTGTTATAAATTCAAAGTACAGTGAAAATGTTGATGCTACAGGGATACAGTGGTAAAACAACATTACCCCTTCTTTTTGTCTCTTTCACTTGTGTTCTTCCTTGTGTTAAGCAATGCAGAGCACCCCTAAATGCGTCTGACAAGACAATACTCGTGTAAGCACAATGAAGGACATCTAAATCTGTACCTCAGGCACCGTCTCTCTCTCTTTCTCTCCATCTGTCTCATCCAGCACAATGGCCCTAATGAAAAAGAGACGCGCTGTCTTGGCTTCAGACGTGTGTGTGTGGAAATGGTAATGGAGCTCATATTTAGACCTCTATGAATTCTCTCTTTGAAGGCTTTTTATAGAGTTTCTCAGCGGTTCTGAATGTTTTGTTCAGACCACTCAATCAAGCCGTTGTGGACAAAACCAAATCTTTTATAAGGTGACACAACTTTATGCGCTCCTTTTTTTTATTTCTCACTTGCTTTTCCATTCGGTGCTGTGCAAGCAAGTGAAATTGAGTTTTTTTTTTTTATACCATTTCCAAAATGCTCACTTTGGGATTGGGATTTGACCATAGACGGTATAAGTAACTCAATTGAGACAAGTGAAGCCAATTTATTTTTATTTTTTTTAAGCACTTCCATTCCTTGCGCGCAGACTCAAACAGAGCTTGACGACGTAGATGTGACGTGAGCAACCCGTCTGTCTTTTAGTGCTGTGGCATGAGAAATCTGAATCATTCCCTTCCGAAACTTGCAGAAGCGGAGAGTGTGAATAGGAGCTGTCCATGAGCTAGGAGAAGGAGACACTTTTGCTAGGTATTCTGATTAATTATTTTGTCACTTTGCCTCCACGTTTCCCCGATTGCGCGTTAGCTTCTCCTCCTGTCCATACGGTAATCTCTCTACTGTGCGACAGAGAGTCGCGTGGGTATGACGCAATCGTTAGCCTACTTTCACAAAAAACTGCTTCTATGGGGCCATAACATAAGCTACAAGGTAATGGAGAATTTTATACATTGTTGTGTTTATTTAGAAATGAATAATAGACAATTGGAGTCTTCAAACGCCTCAGATGTAAAGTTATTCGCTGTCAAAGTGACCCCAAAATGAATGGGAGTCAATGGGAATGCTAACGCAAGTGAAGTTCTGCTCAACTTCCGGCCGATGGATTACGCACCTAAAATGTGTGATTTACATCCATTGAGGTGTGCAGTGCTTTTTACAGCTGCTGAATGTTCATGTTTGGTATCCGCTTTGATTATATCAAAGTTCTTTGCTGTCCCGTTCGGTTTCCACTGATCATTCCCGAGCGAATGTGCATGCATGATGTGGCCAAGTCAGTCGTAGTCCCGTTGACTAACTTCTAATGACATCCCTGATTTTATCCAATCCAGCATGATTTGTTTGTTTTTTTGGCTGTCCATGGTATTCGTAACAGTTTCCAATTTTTGATTAATTACAATAAATTGGCAATGTTCAAGTAGAAAGACTGTTATAGATCCTTGAAATGACCATCACATGATTCAGTCCACTAGACGCTTGCACCTTCGTAAAAACTCTTGAAATGACTCGTTTTTTTCTACTTCTGAACAATTAGCAATTGTTTCTTTCAGTGTGCCCAGAACAAGCTTGCAACCTCATGCTGCGAACAACCCCGAACAGCTTAGCATCAGTTTTGCACGGGCAAACACTACTCACAGTTTCTTTGGAAATGTATCCAGTTGATAGCGCACACTCTCTCTCCCGAATGACATGAATATGCCCCTATCTCTCTCCGCACTGACAGTATTCTTCCACACAATGGCCTAAAATTACCCCTAACGATGACTGAGGGCAAGCTAATTGCAGGTGTAATAGTTGGACTGACTTATGTGTGTGTGTGTGAGTGTGTTGAAGATTAAAGTTGTACTTGAAGTGCGCCGCCGTCTGCCATTTAGACCTAATCCTGTAGGCTTAAATTGTTACAACCGACAATAGTAACTTCAGACCACACCCTCAGACGCACGCGAGTCACCCTTTACCTATTTTATGGATAGCTTAACTCTCTTTGTGTGCGTGGAAGAGTGTTTATATAGGGCATTTCATTAATGCTCAATTAATTCTCACCGTCTCAAGTAGCCTGACGTTAACATCGCTTTGTTTGCTCTTGTACTATAGCCTTAAACTGCGAGCCTCCTCGAATGGGAAGGAGACAGGGGGTATTTGATACAGCGATTTAAAGTAGTTTTCCATGGTACAGTGCGTCTTTATGAAAGCTACACCGATTATTCTCAATACGGCGATTGGACTCCGCAGTTCGTCAGCTGAGCGGCCCACTTACCCTTCTTAATATTAATTAAGGCCTTTCTCTTCCAAAGGTCTTCTCTTCTTTCTTCAAGAGAAGCGTTTCAGGCTCAAGTGACGCCTTGGAGTGAGTGTGTGTTTCTGAGCGTGCGTGTCTCTTGGTCTTGGCGCAGCGGTGGGCTTTTGGAGCCATTGTCCAGGCTGGCTTTTGTGTGCTGGATAAATGACCACTCAATGGAAGCAGCCAAGATCAAGGCTAATTCCAGTTGGGGTGTTTCAGGAGGTTGGAGTTTTTCTAGATGTTTGACTACAATGGTGAATAGCTTTAGATGTTTGGCTTCAAAACAAACGATTGCATTTATGATTTTAAATGCCCAACTATTTTTTTTTTTGTGTGTGTGTCTTTTATTCAGATATTTATAGAGTGTCATTATTTGGACTATAGTTGAGTGGCAGAGAAAGGGGGTAAAAATTAGTAACTGAGATTTTGAAGCTCAAAAAAGCGCATCCATCCATCCATCCATCATAAGAGTAATCCATATGGTTAATAAAGGCCTTCTGACGCGAAGCGAAGCAGTTTTGCAAGAAAAAATCCATATTTATAACTTTATAATCACTGGTTACCGGTAAGCGACAAATTATAATTCGATTTATCATATCATTATGTGATCATTTTCATTTTTGGGTGAACTAACTCTTTAAATGCAATTACACTAGAAAACAGATTTACTATATTTCATGATTTATTTAGATTTTTATTAAAACCTAAGAGATTTCTGTCCCTCCATTGAAAGTCCATTACACTGAAATTTTAAGTTCAAAACGTACGTAAAAGTTTCGGAATGGACTTTCAATGCAAGGACAGAAATTTCTCAGGTTTGCAATGTAAAAATTAGTTATGACAACATATGTTTTTACATTAGCTCATCATAACAACTCATTTTTAAGTCAGTTTAAAGGGATAGTTCACAATTTTTGATATGTTTTATCTTACCTCAAGGGCATCCAAGATGTAGGTGTCTTTGTTTCCACAGTAGTTTCAATTTTGATATTTTTAGGTCAAACCGTTCGTGTCTGTCAGTCATATAATGCAGGTTTAGGGGGTCCACCTCAAAGAGCATGCACTGAGAAGTCCAAATTAAACATGATTTAATGACTTGTAAATGTAAGTACACATTGATGGCCTAAGACACGAAACGAGCGGTTTGTGTGAGAAAACGAACAGTATTTATATTGTTTTTACCTTTTGAAACCACAGCCACGTCCAAGTGATCTGAGAGTGAGGACGTTTCTCTCTGCGCAAGCGTAGACGACAAGCGACGGAAAGCCCCGGAAGTGATCTCTTGCGCGTGTACGTCACTCATCGTTTACACAGAGATTTCAGAAGTGTTACCTTTCACTGTGAAGATCTAAACATATGAAATCGCAATGAAAGACAATTTCGATATATCAACAGACAACGTTGATTTATTTTATTTTTTTTCCCGCAACCGCGTGATAGATCACTTCCGGCGCTTGCGCAGACCGAAGCGCCCTTCAGATCACTTGGACATGACTGAGAATACAAGAGGTAAAAACGATATAAATACTGTCCGTTTTCTCACACAAACCGCTCGTTTCGTGTCTTAGGCCATCAATGTGTACTTACATTTACGAGTCATTAAATCATGTTTAATTTGGACTTCTCTGTGCATGCTCTTTGAGGTGGTGACCATAGACCTCCATGACTGACAGACAATAACGGTTTGACCTATAAATATCAAAATTTAAAATACTGCTAAAATATATCAAAAATTAATTTCAAAGTGAACTATCCCTTTAATGCCATTTAAGTTTAAATGACTTAAATATCCAAGTTGATTGGACTTTTTTTACTGTGTGTGTGAGACAGATTTGAGCCAACATTTGGTCTCAAACTACGTTTTTATCATTTTTGAATAAATTGTGACTGTACCACTGTGTTTTATATTAAAAAATTGTTTGGTTTAGAGGAAGGAGTCGGGTTTAGTTCTCCAAAATATCTAGATAATGTTAATGGCAAACCTAGCATTGATGCTAAATAGTGTAAAACCTACTGTATACACCAAACAGCCAAGATCAAATATAATTCCAGTGGGGTGTTGTGGGAAGTTTGGAGTCATGTTTACTCGCCAGCATATGAATGGCTTTAGTTATTTTACTAATGTTTGCTTTGAAATGTCTAAATTATTAGCGTCAATATATACACAGTAAAACTCTGTAATCTCCCATCAACGATGTTTGGAAGAGTTTTGATCGAATCTCTCTGTATGTGTTTGTTTTCAGGAAGCTGTAGTCAAAGATTTTTTTTACTCTTTTAAATATCATGTACCATAATGAACATGCATTTTTTTAAATTGTTAATATTGACAGGTTTGGCCTATTGTAAATTATTTCAATTAACCTGAATCTAGTCAGTCAAGTTACTCCTTCCAGTTTGTAGTAGACTTCTAAAGTTCCTAGAACAAGTCGCGTTATGAGGAACGAAAATAGTTGTTCATAGAAGCTGTGTTTGTGGCTCACTAGAGTTTTCTTTGATAGAGAAGTTCTCTGAAAATTTAGGCGGGGGCAAATTTTCAAGTATCTAGTGATGCATCGATTCCATTTGAATTGAGTCTTGCCTTTTCACTACTTTTGAAAGACACGTAGACCTGTCATAAAGAAAGTGAGTGTTCTTTGTGTGCACGTGTGCCGGTGCAATGCTTTTGCAGAATGTGTTGGGAAGTAGTTAGTGGTATTATGAGTGTGTGTGTGTGTGTGTGTGTGGTAACATGTTCAGTAATCTGTCACACGCAACAGTGTGATCTCGCTAGTATTCCTAGATGTTTGTCTGTTTCAAATGCTAATATGTTACATGATTGGATAGAAATCGAGATGCGCAATATCAAAGCAGGGGAAAATGTAACTTTACAGATGTATAAATCATTTCGAAAAATTATATAATCAATACACTGTAAAAAATATTGTTGGTTTAACTTAAAATAGTAAGTAACCTGGTTGCCTTGACATTTTAAGTTGATTGAACTCGAAAAAGTGAGTTAATACAATGAAGGAGAATGATTTAATCATCAGAAACTCAAAATAATAAGTTATCTCAACTAAATTAATTATTTAAGTTGATTTGACAAAAGAAAATATGTTACAGTGAATATAAAAACATATGTTTTTATATTGGTTTAAGTCAGTTTAATGTAATTTAAGTTAAAATGACTTAAACATCCAAGTTGATTGTACTTAAGGCAGCAGATCTGAAAAATGATATCTTTTTTATTGAAACATCGATGCATCAAGACATCACCGAGACCGAAAACACGCAGAGATGAAGAGAAAGGGATTGAGAACGTGAGTTTGGGGAATGGAAATACACCTGTTCATACTCATTTCAGTCCTTTAGTCATGGTACCGGTTGCCAAGATACACAGATCACTTTATATTAAATTTCTCCAACTGAGCTGACACTTGACAGAAAATTATCGTGAAAGGCTTGTTAATTGGATGTGTGTATAAGTCTGTGAGATGCACTTCAACTTTAAACTTTGCAAGTCAATCAGCTGAAACAATTTTCGACATTAATTTCCAAAATCACCATAAAATGAATTCATTTGATTAATTATCCCCTACGTTACAGTCCGTGGATTTTTTT